>VDFB02281492.1:57208417-57266010 GCA_007258455.2 Sequoia sempervirens
CCCACTCTCCCATACTCTCTCCCACTCTCTTCATCCCTCCCTCCTTCTCTCTCCTACCCTCTCCCACTCTCTCGCACCCTCTCCCACCCTCTCCCACTCTCACACCCTCTCCCACACTCTCTCCCACTCTCTTCCTCCGTCCTGTTGGAACTGTAAAAATCTAATGATTTTTACATATCTTTCATCCCCCTAAGTCTCCATTTGAGTCCTACCTTAGGCACATTTTCCTCATTTTATGATATTTTTACCCATATTTTGGTCATGTGATCCCATAGAATCCATCGAGTCATGCATTTTTCATGTTGTGGTCCATATCGACATAGGTCTATCTAGGTCTCCCCGACCCATGTTGCCTGTGTGTTAACATATGTTTGTAGCAGGTGATCGGCAAGACTTGTTCATTGTTACAGTGATCGACATTCACCTGTAGGTTTCTATCGGCATGAATTTCACGTGGTTTCGGCAACTGAGGAGGAACCTTTCTGCAGGAGTTTGGTCGTTGGGATAATGTCTCATTGATTTTGAATTGTCTCCCCGACCAATGCATGTGGAGGTTCATCGGCGAGAGCTTGGCAATATCGTAATGTGATCTCAGCGAGGTTGTTATGTCTTGTCGACATGGGTTTTTCGTCAGCATGTTCTCGAGGAGAGTCTTACCGAACAACACATGGATGGTTTCTTCGGCCAAACATATTGCTTCCGATGTGAGGTCATAGCGAATATACATTGTCACACTGACCGGTGGCGAGAGGATGCATATCGGTAAGAGTTGAGGCTTTCGAAGTAATGTCTCAGCGAGTGATCTTCAGTCTCGCCGATAACACAATGAGGACTTTGTCGGGATGAAAATTGGATTGTCTCAGTGACACACAAGATGGATAAAGTCTTTCGGTAAAACAAAGTGCACTTTGTATGAGGTCTCCCCGATGTCGGTATGTTACGACGACCCACATAAGATAAAAGAATACATCGGCGAGAGAACCAATTTGTCACAGTGACTCATGATGAATGAAGATTTTTGGTAAAGCAAAGTCTAATATGTGAGATGTCTCTCCGATATCTCAAGGTTATAGCGAAACGGATGAAGCAAGGAAGCACGTTTCGGTAAGAAAATTTCTTATGTCTCAGCGACTGGGAGATGGCGTTCGGGGTGACTTTCAGTATAATGAAGCATTATCTACATGATGTTTCCCCGACTCCATGAGGTCACAGTGAAACACATTGGGACAGGAGGATTTTCTTTGGTTTCGGCATAACAAACAGAATGCTACAGCGACATGCAAGAGGCAAAAGGACGCATATCGATGAAACATAACAAGATCAAAACTAGGAAATAACATGCTCACGTTATAATGCGAGCGCGTTATATTTTTCTTTGGGAATCCCCGAGCCTTAGCATTGGTAGTTGCCTTGGAATACCAACCCAGAGGCTTGGAGGGCATTCCCAATGACTAGAGACGTGTTTTTGCAAATTCTACAATTTTTCACATAATTGGGTTCGTGCTCACCATCAGGATTGTATCTAGTTCAATATCGACAAAAGAAAACACATGGGTAATGTTAGGTTCTCTCTTAGCTATCCAACGATGTAATTTTTTTCACTTTTTAACAATGTTAAGCCTTTCATCCATAATTTCTTTTGTTTGTATGTCTCTTTTTTGCCAAAAAATAATTCGTTATAAATTAACCGTTCATCAAAATTTAAAATAAATTACATTTTTAGAAACTAGACTCTATTCTACATTTTAAAAAATAAATAAAAATAATAATAATTACCTTCAAAAAATTTAGGGGGAGCACGGCCAAAATTTTGCTTTTCAAGAAGTGCCCACTTAGAAAATTAGTAAAAAATCAAATATTCATTAAAAAATTATCAGAAAAATCATGCATCAACTAGATACTGTTAGCTAACTTTTTGACTATAGTGATTTTAAAAATACTACAAAAAGTTCACCATGCTCAGGTTGTACAAGAGTTGCTATGTTATGTTTTCTGACAAAAATAGCACCAATTTGTGTACGTCCCTCTTTTGAGACCCCTTAATTTCAACCATTTTCAAATAAATTTAGTAGTTTAGAAAGTAGACTTGGAGCACTTGATCTTTGTTTCCATCTCAAAATTTTGAGTGTAACTATCCTCAATTTCATGTCCAAGGTCAGTATTTCTTGATTTCAGAAAAAAAAAGTGGCCACTTAAGCCCCCTTTTTGGGAACCATCTTGGTGCACTTACCCACCTAGTAAAAATGATGAAGGCATCTCTCACATTCCTTCTGATTAGAAACCATAGGTTACTTCCATCTCTTCCTCCCCTTCACTATCTCCTATTTATTATTTTCCTCCTTATTCACCTTCCCTTCTTTCATCTCCTCCAACCTCTCCTCCTCCTTCAACACCACCAAGAAACACCAATGATCATTCAATCCTAAGGACCACTCCCCCCCCACCATAGCACCCAAATATAAACTAGTTCCATCACCATCACCATCATCGTCACCATGGATTGAGGAGGTAGTTTTTAAAGGAGAAATCACACCTAAATAGTTGATCCTAGTTTTGATGCTACAAATGACACCTCAACTAAAGAACCTGCTCATACTACTTCTAGGTTGCATTTTTTAATGATCAATATGTGGAACTATAGAGACTACATTTGATAATAATGAAGTAATTAAGGTAGATTACAACATTACCTAAATAGACCTTGGGCCATCTACACATGAAGGTGATATTCACAACTTCCAAGTGTCTACCTCCAAGCTTTTAGAAAGGACTAAAACAAAGAAGGAAATAAAGAAGAAATTTGAAGAATAGGTAAGAGAATTAAATATATATTCAATTCTAACATTGAAACCTATGCTTAGCCCCTTGATTCTTTTCCATGAGCTTCTTCTAGTGCATCACTAATGGGAATAATCTTTCATGTTGTCTTAGTTTTTGATGGCATTCGCTCAAAAATCAGTTATTTCAAAATGATGTATGAAGTCTTCCTTAGGTGTTTATCATGTAAAATCACATTTCTAATTTATTTGTGAATCTTGATCTCTTGTCAATGTCAATTTGAATCATATCATTTTCAAAGTGTTTTAAGTTTTTTTTATATGCAAAGATCAAATTTATCTCGTCAAATTGAATAAAACAGTTCATTTGTTCAAGTCCGAAATTGGGTGTAGTGACAAAGATTAGCAAAGCTCGAAAAAAATAATTAAATTTCAAAATTGGTGTAAGCTAGTGCAAATTCCTTCAATAGAAACATTTCTAGGGGGTATTTCAACCAATGTTCATAAGGTTTCCAAGTCACGGTGCCTCACAAGTTGTGAAACATTAATGCTTCTATTTTCTAAAAGAAAATGGGTTGTAGTGAGCATAGAATATGCATGAGGCAGATTTGCTGCAAGGCTTCAGAGCCTTTCAAGTAAATGTATGGATTGAAGTTGCGGTTGTAAGGGGATTGGTTTCGATCTTTGCTTTATAAGACGTGTGCAAAATGGTGAAGTATACATAGAGAAAATGAACCAGTTGACAGATTGCCTCGAAGAGATGTCATTCTGTGGAACATAATGACCACAGCTAGCATAGAAATGAGAAAGCTGGAATAGAAGACGGACAACCATCAAAACGTGAATGATAGAGGAATGTTGCCATGCATTGTAGTTACAAATACTCCGAAAGACATGAATACAAAATGTGTGGGCATAGAGAATGCGAAAGTTTGTTTGATAAAATGCCTCGACGTGATGTGATTTCATGGAGTACAATGACTACTAAATATGCCATGAATGAAAGTGGCAAGGAATCCTTCAACCTATTTGAACAAATGTTACATGTGAGTGTTATACTAAAACACGTCACTTTTGTTAAGCATTTTATTTGAGTTTTGACATAGTGTTAGATGATCGGAGGAAGCAGCGCCATATTCTTAGGAAATTAGAGCTTGAAGGCATTATTAAGGCATCTCCATACATCAATCAACATGATGATTCTTTATAGGATACTAGGTGAGTCATAGAAAGTACTATCTTTGATACAAGATATGGTGGTTGATAATATTTGAATCAATTCATTTGTTGACGAAATTAGGATGAATAATTGTGTTGGCCTTCATAGTCCGAAGAAAACATTAGATGAATGAAAAATTTGATGACAAACTCAAATATAATTGATCTATATATAATAACTTGTCAACCGTTTATATCAAAGAGGGGTTTATTAAGAAAGCATAGGACCCTCTGAAAGAAATAGAAAATGAATTTAATGACAAAAGATCGTAATCATATAAGTCCCTTATTATCATGCATACCAAGCTTGGTGATAAATGTAAAGTGTATTTACTATAGAATTTTTTTGCAAAATCCTTTCTTAAGATGACTAAAGTAGACCATATATGCATGCTCACTCCATTGGTAAAGCTTGGGGGAGTCGAGGGAGTAGAGAAGGACTAGCTTGGAGACTCCAAAATAAAATGGAAGTTCAAACTTATATTAAACAGTTAAATGAAGAAGACATCCAAGTTCTAGCATGGTTTTATTTTAGTCCTATTGATAATATATATGTATCCTCAGTGGTCTATCCAAATAATGAAGAAAAGTGGGATGGCAAAGAAAAGCATTGTGTTTTCATCAAAATGTGGTATTATGCACAAATAGGAACTTGTGAATGGAAAAAGTGGACCTTGTGACATATTGGACAATTAAGGCTTGGCACATGTTCTAGAGTTTTCTTCAAGAATGCCAAGATATGGGGATATATATGTTTATCAAGAAAAAATGTTCAACTTTTCTCATTTCATACTATGTCAAAAGGATTTTGAAGAAGTGTGAACAATGTGTAAGATATTTTGTGATTGAAAAATATTCTTCCAAAGATGGTTGATGAGATATAAAAGGTGGCAATGAAAATGAGTACACAATATTTGATCATGTCACCCTGCTATTCAAGAAAATTCTATATTTATGGAAATAAAGTATAATTAATAGATGCATTTGGAGTACATGTTCTTGAAGGTTGAGTTACTAGTGGACAAATGATTCCTAAATTGGAAGAAAACACAAATATTTGCTACACAAAATATATAACTTGTTCTTTCTCAAGAGTTATAAGTTTCAAGTTATCTTTTTGTAAAAGTGACTTATGTCACTTATTGTACCTAAAAGTTAGAAAATCAGCTTTCTTTGCACAAAATTTGAGGGATTTCTAACTTAAATAAAGTTATTTTATTTCTCTCAAAATTGTAAAGGTAGTTGAGGTAGTTATAAAGTGGTTATTAGGTAGTTATCCACGAAAACCTATAAATAAAAGGCTATTTCAAATGTAAAGGGGACTTTGAAAAAGGAAACTTTTAAGTACAATTTTGAGAGAATTTTATGGACTTTCAGTTTCATGCTATGTATAGAAGGGTTTTTGGAATTGTATAATTTCAAGAAGATAATGAAGAATACCTCTTTGGTTTTTATGTTCTAAATGTATTCATGTGTTATCATTGCTGATTTCTTATATATTAAATTAGTAACCCCTCTATGTGAATGTGCAAACCATTGGTAATCTATGCAATTGATGTAATGAAAAGCGTTCATATCTTGGTATATTTTGATGTAAACTATGCAATTGAATAATCCTTTGATGTGTCCATGATATTTTCTTGCATGATCCAAATGTTTAATTACTCTAATTAGCAGTATTTACATGCATTCTGTAATGCCCCGTCTTGTAACCTAAGGAATGTTGCAATTGTCTACGAAAGTGAAATAATTTTTTTTTAGTGTTAATATTAACTTTATTAGTTGCATACATTCTCTAAGTTACGCGACGTCACACTACTTGAGATTCCATAGACGACTTTAGTATTTAGCATTGCATATATTTAATTAACATAAACTTAAAAATAAACATTACATAACATTTGAATTCCATTCATGATAGTATAAAGTACAAATAAGATTCTTACATTGCATTTGAAATAACATTACAATACTCATTTTTCAGATGAGGTAGATCAAATAATAGATTACAATTACATATTTCAAATGTTCACCTCATAACAATTGAGGGATGTTTCAAATACAAGATTTCCAATGATGCAATAAAGGAAGTACATATATATCCAAGTACGAGCTCTCCATCCATGAAGCTCTCGTTGCCATGATCATAAACTGGGGACCCAACGAAGTAAGGTGCACGTTCCACCCAACCATGTGGTACCCATAGGTCCACCCCCCGTGCTAGGAGATAGTAATAAGGTTACCTAGACATAACCTACAAACCCTAGACACAAGTAAAAACCATAGACCAATCTACACAAGTACATACTTAACTTTTGGTTACATTGCTTCCAGAATCAGGATAATCAAATATGCTAAGATCACAAGGTTACTGTTATTTTAGGTGGAGTGCCATCACAATGTTGCATAGGTTACCCTGGTTTTTCTTCCTAGGTTCTAGCCCCCAACTTGGGTTACCCTGGCAACCTCTTATGAAACTCGGCCCCTCATGCAAACTATTGCGGAATCAAATATCTTTTTAAAATAACAAGATATTGATTTTCCATTCCAGGCCTTCTCAACTTAATCTCAAGACTGAACTAGATCTTAAGTCTATAAGCGAGGCTTATTAATCCAGTTAAATATTTTAGAATACCTAATGTGTTAATTTAGTTTTCACTGACTTACTAACTCTACATGAGTTACCCAAACACCACTTTGTGTGTCGGCCCTCATAAAGAGCCACTCCCCTAAATATAACACAAGGAATCTAAGTTCACTAACTAAGGTAGGCAAGGTGCACAAAAATCAACATATAATACCAAACATATCATAACGGACATCAAATCTTGTTATTAAAAATCAGGTGTCTAAACACCATGCAAAACCATGTGCACAACCCTAGTCAACTCAAGGATTATACTTTAACAATAACAACTCCCTCATAATACAAACTAATCTGGAAGACTTGTGTTTCTAATACATTCCCAATTTGCCTAATAAAAGAGAAAATACAATTTAAAGCAATATAGGGATAATAAACTTCTATTATTAGGAATTACTAAATCCAATCAATCAATTAAATAAAAGAAAATATCTATTTCTAATTTTCTTATACTTAACAACAGTATTCAATACATTTTAAATAAATATACACATTCAAATCATTATTTGCATAATTATTTAAATATAAATATATACTTACTTCTCATTTGCCTAAAATAAACTTTTCCACATTAATATTTTAATCAAATTATGCATTTAAAACACCCTTAATTAAAAACACATATTTATATATAAAATATATTATAAATAATATGTATTACATATGTAATATATATATATATATATATTTATATAAAAAGAAAAGTACAAAGTAAAACTTAGTTTATAAAAAAAATGAAATATACTTTATTCACCCATATATCAATGGGCAGGGGTTGGCTTCCCACACAGCCGAACCCCTCCATGGGAGGGCTCGGCTGTGCAGGCAGAGCCGGCACTACTTGTGAAGGCAGTGCTAGGCACTGCCCTCACAACCGACTCCCCTGTGGGGGTCGGCCGTGGGGGTAAGCCCCCGACCCTTCCTCATAATTTTTTTTGAATTTTATTTAATTTTTTCTCTAACGCGAAATTTCATTCCGTCGATTCTTTAAAAGAATTCGTGTACGGAAATTCAAGAAAATAAAGAATTTCTTCAGAAAAATTTGTTAATCTAAAAGATTATATATATATATATTGATTTATGTATATGTATATCTTTCAATTATACATATACATATATTATTATATATGTAATTTTATTTAATAATTAAAATCATTTAGATAGGCAACTAATTTCTACAAAATTTGCTATAGGAAATTGAGAAAATTATCATTGTACAGAATTATTTCCTCATAAAATTCCAATTCAACCTCAATGGGTTTTCAATTCCATTTTAATAATAAACAATTTCCTCCATAATTTAAAATACTCAAATACTCTAAATATTCTTTTCCGGTAAGATCTTTCAGAGGCTTATTTTCACCAATTGTCAGAGCAATACTATTTTACAAATCTACAGAGCATACATCTGTTTCCTTTTGAATTTCTTCTATTGTTTTTTCTATCCTTTTTTTCTTGAAATTCTCACAAATATCAACAAGTTTCTACAGAAAGATTTCTGGCAAACAATTTACCGAGAAGAACAAAGGTTTTAACAAAAATTTCTTACAAGTAATTTAAAAATTTATTTACATAGGCAATCTTTTCCAAAGTAGACAAATTAAAATACACAGGGAAATACCTGTACTCCTGAAGCTTGAAAATTGTCCGTAGAAGAGAAGCTTTGCTTGCCTGAAGCATGCAACCTTCAAAGCCCCTCCAGAACACCAAATCCAGAAAGATGCTAATACCAACTCAAAGAGATCTTCCAGAAATATACAGCAAATCCAAAACAAAATTCACAAATTTACTCAAACCAATATTTTTTTTTTACATTTCATTTCCGGTGAAGTGATTTTTCTGTTTCCCCAAAATCCCAGATAACCTCCAAGAAAATCCTCAACAAGAAACAATAAATTTAACTACCACACATGTCGAGAAGAAAATATCTTCTAACAACTTACCGGTAAATATTTCTTTCTTCTTTTTCAAGATTTGTATGCTTATTAAAGAATTAAAGAATTTAAATTTCAATTTTCAATTTTCTTTTCTTTATTTAATTTATTTATTTAACAATTAAAATACCATTTCCCTCAAAACAATTAATTTAAATTAAATCTATTCATAGAAATAAAGCAACTTAAATTTAATTGATTAATTAATTTAATTAAATAATTTTAATCTTAATGATTAAATTACTTAACCAAATAAACTAATTTAATTAATTAAGTAAAATATAAAGCTTTCGTTCACAACATTTAAAATTCATTAAAATAAAAATTAAACTAAAAGAACATTAATCTATCATTAAATTTAACAAAATTTGTCTTTCAAAACAATTAATCCAATCAGGCACATACGAGACAACCAAGGACACCAAACTTAACTGACGACATACTTGACCGGGTTTAAGACTAGACTAGGATAAACCATGTTACTACCTCCCAATCAACATTTCCGTTGAGTCTTAACATGCTCAAACCTGAGTTACCAGGTGGAGTCGATGTCATGTACCTGCAATCCTGCAACCAAACAAATAACATACATATATATATATATTCCATTATACAAGCACACCGTGCAAAGAAAATCACATAAATCACAAGGCACTCGCAAGCGAGTGATGCAACTCTGTTCTCCACACCAATACACGTCACATCAAACTGACAATTAAATAATAGTTAATATACCATAAACATATATATAGCAATAACATCAGAAGGAAACATATACGCTAATACAAAGCATTTCAGAAATTAATTATCACCATACAATGTTTATCATATCACAAAACGAATCCACTGTTGCTCTAAAGTCAGCGATCAAAATATCCAAACCAAAGTACCAAAGTCTAACAGTGTGAAAACATGCTAACAGAAAACACAAGCAAAATGGAGGGGTACTACACATTCAATTGATTTCTTGAAAATGGCCTAAGATGGGTTAGATTTATAATATTTTGAATTGATGGATGAATGATTGAGATTTATTTGAAAGATCAAGGGCTTAGGTTGATTTTGGTCTCTCAAGCATGAGATGGACAAGTGTCTACATGGTTAGAGAAATGGTAAGGAGGTTTGGATAATCGAAGAAGAGTGGAAAACTTTCAAGGTTCCACTTGCCATAGGATTAAATGGTCAATTTTTAAATTAAAATCAATAATCCATGTACATACAAATCCAAATAAATAAATGTAAAAACATTTATTTAATTGAAGAGGAACTTAGGGGATTTTTAGACAACTATTAATTTGTCTAAAATAATGACTATTTTAATGAGGAAAAGGGGGAAATACTAATTTAATTTAATTAATATATGTGGTGATGAATATTAATTAAATAATGCAATACTATTTAATTAACATTAGAGATGAGGGAATATTAATTAAATAATAATTTATTATTTAATTAATGGAAGTGTTAAAATTGGGGTAATTTAATGGGAAATGGTAAGCAATTTAGAAGAAATAGTGAAATAAAAAAAGAGCCAATTTTAGGTGTTTCATTTTGCCCCTCTTTGAAATAATATTTATTTCAAAAAAAAATGTAGGCCACTTGAAGAAAAATGGATAGAAGAAGATCCCCCAATCGATGGATGAAAAATAGATGAAAGATGATGATGTGATGATGCCCCCTTGAGAGGTCATATGAGCAAAAAAAATCCATGAGAATTGTTGAAAGAAGAAAATGATGGAAATGGAAAGATGACAAAAAATCATGAAGAATGGAAGAAAACAAAGAAGCAAGAATGAAGAAATGGGGGAAGAAAAGGTGCCTAGGGGGTAGAAACAACTCATTTTCACCCTAACCTATAGTGAATTTGAGAAGAGAAGAAGAGAGGAACAAAGCAATGGAGGTGTGTGTGTCAGTTATAGAGCATTAGGCAGATTGAGTGAGGAAATATGGGTGAACACAAGGAGCAGTTGGATAGGTATTGAAACTTGAACCATGCCTTTAGAGCTAGTTTAAGGTCATTAATGAGGGGGGAAAGAAAATGTGAAACACATCCACTGAGCATAATTTGGTGGTTGCATTGGGAAATAAGTGGATGCATCAAAAAGGGGTGAATGCAAAGAACTTTAGTGAATTCATGTAAGATTTAGGTGAATACACCAAAAATAAGTGGATGGGTAGAAAAAGGGGTTGATTCATAAATTTTCATCAGATGTGTTGGAAATTGACTAATGGGTAGAAAAAGGGTGAGTCTATTTAAATAGTGGATACACTCTATGTTTTAGTAGATTCGTTGAGGAGGAAAAAAGGAAACTGGGGAAGAGAAGGGAGAATTTTTGGTTTTTTAGTTGAATGGGATATATGATAGGTTGATGAATGCTTATTATGTGAAAATATGACCAAGGCCATGGAGACATGTGGGAGTGACAATCGATAATTTTATCATTGACGAGGGGATTCAAAGATGATTCAAAGACGTAGATTGGGATCTGATATGGGCATGTGGATTGTACTACATTGTTGGAGTTAAAATGACACTGAGAGGGGGTGAATCAGTGTCTTAACAGATTTGACCAATTTTCACATATTCAAAAACATAGCTTAGATTTGATCTCAATATTACTCTGATTAATGCATTCATGAGTTGAATGTAATCATTCATAAATAGAATTGAGAAAAGTAATAATTCCAACAGTGAACTGAAACAACAACACAGAAAAGTAGTGAGCACACAGAAGAACAAAGAGACATAAGATTTTGCCGAGTGGAAAACCCTCCTGGGGTAGAAAAACCACTCCTAAACTGCCTTATTGGCTTAATCTTCAAAAACCACTTTTAACAAAGCCTTATAGGCTAATTTTTGAGCACCAACTCAAGGAGCACCAACCCCTCAAATTATTTTCAGAACAATAAAAATATCAGAGGATCTCTTTATTTTCTATTAAGCTCAAGAGACTCAACTCTCTTATCTACCTAATACTCTAAGAATCCAACTCTTGTATTACAGAGTTTTCCAATACATCTTTTGATATGGCCAAAATAACTATCTCTCAAAATTACTGGCCAGCAGCACCTTCACAGTTTTCAACACTGGTCTTTTTTATACACTTCAAGTATGTCTATTATGAAGAAATCTTCAAAAGGCATTTTTCACAAGATTCTGAAACTCTCTTGCTAATTTTAGAATATGAAGCTGCATAATGATGATCTGAAGATGATGGTAAAAATCAGAGTAACGCCTATCCAGAGAGCTTTAATTTCAGCGCTGAATCAGGAGATTTCAAATTGTAACTGAATGATTTTCATCAGAACCACGACTGCTTACTAACAGAAAATCATAACCTCTAAATCCTCAAAGAATATTTTGCCAGAGATTCGATGCCAACCAAAGACGTTGGCATGCAACTATACTTAGAAAATCATATGTCAGCCATAGTGACAGAGTTTGCTAAATGTTCGTTGAGACATCCAGATAGTCCTGCCAAAGGCAATTAAATCGCCAGTCATTCCCCTTAGATATCGCTTTGACATTCTGTTGTCGGGGAGATGTTATGTAGATTTCATTATGTTTCACTGAAAGGCTTTATCCATTATGAGTCGTTGTGACAAAAACACACTCTCGCCGAGATGTATCCTTCATCCGCCTTCACCAAGACAATGTGTAGTCGGGGTGACATCTTGTAGAGCATCCTGTGTCTTACCGAAAGCCCATGTGATCATTCCTGTTCACTGAGACAAATCACTTTCGGGGAGACCTCATATAGATAATACTTCGTTATACCGAAAGTCACCTATCATCTTGTGTGTCGCTGAGACAAGTCAGAACTTATGCCGACAAAAACCTTTTGTGTTCCATCGGCGAGACCGGAGGTCACTCGCCAAGACCTCACGCCAAAAACCCTAACTCTTACCGAGATGTTTACCTTTATGTTTTCGGTCGGTATAAGAAATCAAACTCGCCAAGACCTTTCTTCGAGCACATGAGTCATACTAAAATGTTCCTTTTGTTTTATGTATCGCTAAGACATATCAAAGTCGAGGAGACCTCTCGGAGAGCACACTATGTCATACCGAAAAAACTTTATCCACTCTGAGTCTTTGAGACAATACCAACCTCTCGCCAAAAGCCCCTCAAGACTTAGTCAGCAAGACCTGACGGGTTCACTATGACATTACTCCGATGCTACAAGAGTCTCGGCGAAATAACCCTTTGCATAAAGTCGGTGAGACACTATAGAGTCATTATAACATTTCACCGAAGCAGTAACCTTATGCCGATAAGACATTCAGTGCATTGGTTGGTGAGACAAAAATTCTTTGGTGAGACTATATACTGAATACATTATGTTTGGCCAAAGCGAAACCCCAATGTGATGTCGGCGAGACAAAACCACTTTGCCAAGACCTATTCCGATACTGCCCAGTGCTGCCGATGAACCTCCATATGCACTAGTCGGGGAGACATTTCAAGTTGATGAGACATTACCCCAATAACAAAACTCCTGCCGGAAATTTCATCCTCGGTCGTCGAAACCACGTGAATATCTCGTCGATAGATGTCCACATGCATATGGTTGGTGAGACATAACAATTTTTTTGTGACCCTTCACCAAAGCCTTAAACTCATGCTGATATATAATTTTTCAACGGCGGTCAGTGTGACATACCAATTTCGCTGTGACCACATACCGACGGTGTAACACTTTCTGAAATGATCTTTCTTGTGTCGGTCGCCAAGACACAAAGTGCTCGATGAAACAACATGCCAATAGGGATTTCTTACGCCGATGAACCACCTCGTGTATTAGTCGGTGAGACCCGACTAATTCGGTAAGACCTCTCAGTAGTGAACACAACTCATGCTGATAGACCTTTCCACTGTCGCCAAGACCACGTGAATGTCATGCCGATAGACCTTTCCTCTGTCACCAAAACAAAAGAGAAGTCCTACCAAAAGCTGCCTGTATGTAAAAACAAATCGTTATGACATCAGAAATGTCTTGCCGATAGGCAACATAAACGTTTATCAAAACAAATGGATCAGGGAGACCCTAGCATTCTCATGCCGATATGTTCTTTCTCTGTCACCGAAACAATGTATAAATAAGATAACCTGAGACTACACGAAGCTCAAACAGATTAGTACCATAAGATATTAAATTCTGAATGTAAACTGTCCACTAAATGCCAAGACAAGTAAACCATATAGACAAAATAGTACCAAGATAAAGCATGAGAAACCAAACTGAAACTGTCTGAATGTAAGCCAATGCCAAAGTCATCAAAGATGTGCCAACTGAAAGAGATTTTGTCATCAAGGACAAACCATAAACACAACTAAGATCCAACATACATGGCTTAAAGATTATAGTTATTTGAGCACACAAGATTATGTTCACAACGTTGATGGAAAGATGGTGATAATAGGTGACCATGTTTCATCTTCCAACAAAGGGAAACCACACCGAATTGGAGGATGTATGGAACATTTTGTGACTATCAATTAGGTGCCAATTGATATATACCTTGACCACATATGCAAATGTCTTATTGACTGACTATTTGGGAGAGAAGATGTACCACATACGAGGTTACAAATAGACATACATGGATTTCAAGGTTAAATTCTAGATATGAAAGTGGTGATGGTGGCTCTTGTCAATGGAATATTGTTGCCTGACAATGGTGTGAATAATTTTCTAATGGATTGGTTGATTGTGTAACAAATATATTAGAGCATAAAACATGTTTGCAAGGAGAGCTTGTATGTTGGCCCACTTATACAAGAATATTCATATGGTGGTGAATAGATAAGGGGTCAGTATAGGGCATGTTACCCTTCTGTAGGTCAAGGATTAGGGGCCACAAATAGATAGATGAGATATAGCTAAGGGATGGAAAGGTTTATTTAGTCATATGGGATCCACATAGTGACATGGACAATTTAGGGACCATTGTAGCCTATTAGACATGGTGGGGAGCACATCATTCATTACATTGTGTGCACTATATTAGAGAGGGATGAAAGATAGGATATGGGTGACAATGCAAGAGGTGTGAACACAAGGAAAGAATCACAAAGAAGTAGGAGGGGTTGGAGGTTGAGATAAAGGGAGAGTAGGAGGAGTAGTGCAAAGAGGTGGTAGGGGTGGTAGTGTTTGTTGGGGTTGTGGGATAGGTAGAGGTAGATAACGAGATATATGATATTTGAGGAGATAGAGGAGGAGGTGATGGAGATGAGCAATGATGAGAGTAGGATCTCGGGGTCATTGATCTCAAAGACCTTAGGAGAGATGGAGGTAGATATTCTAGCATGGGGATCACTAGGTGATGGACATGGATATGATGAGGGAGTGCAGGAGGTGGAAGAAGAAATACAAGTACAAGGAAAACCATAGGGAGAGGGTAGAGAGTACATGGGTGATAGGAATGAGTTGGAGACCTAGTTAGAAACAACTTGAGTTAGCTAGATGTTATGCAAATGGAGAGGGAAAATAACAAGTAGATAGAGACACCCTATAGGTTGAATGAGATAGCTTCATGATAGAATGATATGTATGGTAGGTGGAGAGGGATGGATTGATGGTATATGTACAAATGGTAGAGGTGGATTCAACCAAAGTACAAGAGAGATATGGCTAGGAGATTGGTATAGCAATAGGGTTTACTAAATGTACTGCAAGAGGTGATGAGAGCGTATAGGGAGGAATTGAAAACTATGTGGGAGGTTTCATATTATAGATCGCTTTATGAGGATATGGTTCCTATAGGACATAGATCTCAGAGCTATGTAGAGAATACACATCCATGGGTCTCAGGATCAAAGAAGTTAGGGGGCTCAATGTCCATGGGGCCACTTCAAGGAGTACCACCACCAACATAAGGTGTTGGACCATCATGACCACCATCGTGCTTGGTGCATTAGAGGAGTCTAGTCATAGATAACCATAGATATATGGATGTGTATATGGATTTTGGATGCTCTAAAAAGTGATTATATATATAACATATTTTTTATGTGGATAAGATATAGTGTATATTGGCATTGATGATATAAATGAGATGACATTGTGATTGTTATCTTATGGTTATGATTATGTTTATTTATGTGATATGCATGGACATATGCACAGGTTTATTTTTGTTTTATGTTATGATGATGTATGTATGACATAGATGTTTATATAAATGATGTATGGATGTAGAGATATAGATGATTATGCTCTAAGATATGTTATAGATGTATGTAGCCTAGGATTATATATATATTAGATTTGATTTTATGTATATATGGATATTTTTAATTCACGTATGAATGGTTGTGGACAAATTAGTGATGTATAATAATGTAATGGAATAGATGCACTAATTTTATATGGTATAAATGAATTTAATGGATATATGATATTTTGAGATGGATAAATGATAATGACTAAAAATGATTGGAAACCTAACATGTGTGAAGTGGATGCATGCAAAATATTCAAATTAAAACTATATATCAAGATATTATTGATGATGCAGATAGATGAAAGAGGAAGAAGGACATGGATAATAATCAAGTGCACATGAATTGAAGAATCAAAAAATCAAGTGAAGTGAAATATACTACTAAATATGAGTGGAAAAATATTCAGCATAAATATTTTCTTAATTTGGGATGTATAGTTTCAACCCAAACCCTATTGAAAATATTGTGTACAATTTTTTTATACTAGTCTCAAGTAGGACCAAGGGGGAATGTGGGACCATGACAAGAGATGGAAAGGAAATAGGAATAAGATGGGGTGATCAAATAAATGCATAGAAAAACTATAATATATGGTGATTACTTAATTGTATATAGCAAGAGATATTAAGCATCTGGGTATAAGGCACGAAGATGATGATGTATCCCATGCATAGGACTGAATCAAAAAGAAATAAATAAGTGGTTTCTTCATCACAAAACAAATCTTGGAACAATAATTATGGGGGTACATGATGAAAAAAAATAACAGGTAGAAGGATAGCCTAGTACCATACACAAAATTTTATGGCCTTGGTTGCTCTGATACATAGGACAACCAAACAAAAATAGCACTCAAAAAATAAGAAAGATCACGCCCCTATTTTAAACCATAAAAAGCATACCATGATATGAATAATCATAGAAACCGTGGTGTTAGAACAAGTAAACTAAAAAAGAAACAAAATATGATCAAGAAAATCAATAACAACAATCAAGTAACCATGCATAATTATTCATTTTTCTAGGGATAGGATGGATGGTGCCTAATATGGAGAATGATAAAGGCCGATGGGGGTGGAAATAGAAAGGAAAAAATTTCATAATGTGTGCATGTGATCAAGGTTCTTAAGGATGTACTTGAGGTATAATACATGTAATTAGCCAATTAAGTGGTCAAATGGATGATTTTGTATTATGTAATGGTTGTCTTGTGTAGATTTCTTGTTCCTTGATATTATGATTATCATGTAGTGGTATAGGGTACAATTGGATGTAACCATGTGTGAGGACTTACTATCACTTTCCATCCCACCCTATATTACCCTATCTTCTCCATCCTATCTTTTCTTGGTTGTAATGGTACATGAATGATATATCCATATTGTTGACATGAAAGGCATTGTTTGACATACTAACATGTAGATCATGCTCCATCGTAGGAAAAAATACCCTGTTCAAAGGAAATTTTTAGCTAGTACCATTCCAGTAGTATGTTCCACACAAATACCATCATGTACTTATAATATGAGGTTAGCTTCTATTGTGTTTAAACATCACAATAAAGAACCATCATATCCTTGACCTTAAAGTGTATCTCCTAGGAGTGTATAAAGAGATGCAAATTGGATAAAGGAATTGCATTGGTTATGTGTGATATAGGGTGGAATATTTTGATCATGAAGATAGGATTAAATATCATGATACCAAGGGGATTCAGGACCAAAAATCTCATAGACCATCTCAAAATATAGTACATCACACGTTGTAATTAGAAGTTGTTCCACTAAAAACTCACACCTCTAACTATCTTGTGGCATCTCTAAAAAACATAAACGGTATCCATGGCATCATCAACTTTGTTGTTGAGATGAGAAACTTTCTCAAACTGAATACATTGGTCATGAACTTTGTGAAACTATCTACCATACATGTGTGTAGGGAAGAAGCTTATCATTTTTTGTTTAATACTCATTGTGTACTAGTTTGATTATAAGTTGAGAATATTCATAGACTTGTGGCTAAGTGATGTTACATTGGATGGCCATTTTTAGTCCTATGATTAAGGCTTCATACTTTTCCATGTTATTGATGTAAGGAAAAGCTAACCTAAAATCCTTTGGTATGAAGTCACCTTTTGGAGTGACAAATAGGATACCTTCCCTAGAACCATGTTGTATATAGGACCCATAAAAATAGAGCTTCCATAGTATTTCCTCATTTACCATGAAGATTGAATCATTAGTAAAATGTGTTACAAAGTATGTGAATATATAAGAGGATCCTCCAGTAATTAATCTACAACAAGTTGACCTTTAATGGCTTTTTCGGTCTGTTAGGACTCAAATCTAAAGTTCTCCTTTTTCCCGAGTCCTTTTCCTTTTGTGTCTTAGCCCTATTTTTCCAAGCTTGTAACTGATCTAATAAATTGAGTTAGGGGTGGTATTTTGTCAAATTTTCTTTGTATAATTTGGTAGAGAATAAAAAATTAAGCTTAGTTTCCTTTTGAAGTTTTGTTAAATATGTTAAGGATTGAAAATTATGCTCATGTAGGTTTTATCCAAGCATTTGGTTTAGTCCATTTGATCCACAATGTTCTATCTTGTTGAATTTCTCTACAAATGTCCAATTATATTTTTTTCCTACAAAGGTATTAATATTAAAAATTGACTAAGTATTGGCTTTTTGGAAATCCATATTCCATATGAAGTTCACCTCTTTTCTATTTTCTATCCAGTTCACTTGGAATTTCCCATTTGTAGAAAAGGTATGCTCATCTGAAACTTTGTGGGTATTTCCATGTGAACCAACCCATTCCACATGATAACCATTCTTCCACATTATCCACTTGAACAACACTTTATCGAAGACACATTTTCAAATTGGATAAGCAAAGGTTTTGTGAGTCGATGAACCTCATCTTCCCACCTGGTGATGTCATCTTTTCTTTTGTAGTCTTTTTCAAGTGAACTTATCATTTCATGTGCAATTTTTTGGTTCACTTCATTTCCTCCATGTCTCCTTTATGGAATTTCCACTTCCATCTAAACTTCACCTTCCCAAATTCCTTCTTCCAGTTTATATGTCTTTTTTTGCAAACTCAATCCACTTCGCTTTTCCACACCCATATGATGTCATGTTGATGTTATCCCACCTTGCTTACATCATGTTGATGTCACCATTTTCAGAGTTCCACAATTTATCTAAATCCCACCATACTAGCACCATCTTCGTTGAAATCACTTGTGGGATTTCCTATCTAATCTAGATATGTTTAACTTGGTGAATGTACTTGGTTTTTCTGCGTGTTCGACTTGGAGGTCGATTGTCTGCAACAACTCAATGGAGCCATCTAGCCCACATGGAGTTTTTAAATATCAAAATTCTATCTGAACGGATTGTGGGTGTTTCCATTTGAAATTTCTATATATTGAAAGGTATTGATGCAATTATAGATGAACTTCTCACATAAAGGACCTTGCAGGGATTTGCTACTAAACCAGATTGGATCCAATGACTATGAAAGTTGTGTATTCATCCAGATGGCCTTTGAAGGCCCACATTATATTTTTTTTAGATGCATATGAGTTTTTTGCACTTGAATGATCTAAGTGTCATGTTTTGGGCCTATGATTATGTTTTAGATGATTTCCTACGTAAATCAAAGAGTTGTTGGTACTTTTATAATAACTAGGAATTAATGGCATGATGTCATGGTGGTGTTTTGGTGCTTGAGGTGTTCACTTACAAGTTTCAAAATAAAAGCTACCATTATGGTTGGGCACACCTTTTTTTTCATCTACCTACATTAATGGCACCACTCCCTCAGCCACCAGAAGTTATTACAAAGGTCATCTATTGATCTGACACATCTATTTTGGGGGGAATGTTCCTTAGGAATTGATTTGGTGCTACTATAGCGATCCATTTTAGGTTTTACCCTATAAATTGGTATTATTGGAATTTCTTCTATCTTTTTCATTGATTAGACAGTATAAGAGAATAGAGAAATAATCAGAAGATGCAAAAAATCAAAGAATAGTTATAGGGGCGCATTGGTTCCGACATACTATTATGAGAATGTTGTAATATCATTTACTATTTTATGTCACCATTATTGTATATGTAAACTCAAAGAATATATTAAATCTGACATGTTTTCTCTAGCATATTTGCTACTATGAGTGTAATCATAACTAGAGGAAATTGACAGGATTGTGATTTTATTGCACAAGTTACAATAGCTCTATTATGTGATTGCATATGAGTTTGGGTAGTTTAGTAATGGATAACTAAGTAGATAACATTGTTGATGGTATTCATTGGAACTTTAGATAAGCAAATCACTTCCAGTTTATTTTCTAGTGTCTTCTTTATTGTTGATTGTGACTTTGTTGCCCAAGAGTAGGCATTAGTATCTTGTGTGTGCTCCAGTCATCTATAAACAAAACAAAATTCATAAAATCATTTCTTTTTAGTTCTATTTCATGATTTTATGATATCATTGTTTGCAAGGAATAAAAGAAACCATTATTTGTAAATCATGAAGCTCACTCCTCCTTGTATTAGTTTTCAGGGTTTATTATCAAATATATAGGAGTTATTGGTAGCTAATATGTTGAGTCTAGTGACAATCTTTGGGGCTAACTAGATAGGTTGTGTTTAGCTATCATTTACATTATTTTTATTTATCTTAATGGATTTTAATACCTATTCAAGTATACTCCTAGGAATACCCCCTAAATTTAAGTTGAGATCAAAGTGCAGAAGATAAAAGGTACTCTTGTTGAGTTGGCTTAGAATCCTCCATCATTCTATTGATGAACTATTTTAGTCACCTAATGAAAACCATGGCCTTGTGAGTATAATTTGTTCTAGGAAGTGGAGCAGTGATTTTGAGACCTAACATGCTCCATATATTTGATATCAAATTTTATAAGCAACATGACCCACTTCACCATTTGTTGTATAAGGGAAATCCCTGCGAGGAGGTATTTGAGTGGATCTACTTTGGAAATGAGTTTTATTTGATGACTAAGAGTTTAATGGCAATTTTTTTGAGAGATAAATACTATAGTTAAACATTTTTTTTCATGGGAGCATAATTAAGCTCATATCCCACCCAAGTGTGACTAATGTATTATATTTCTCTTTCCTTTCCAAATTCATCATGTGATATGTTGGAAATACCCCTAGTACCATTGATGTTGTAGATATATATAGTAAAAGATATTTTTCTAGAATAGGAAGCATAAGCATAGGTGGTGTCACTTGATACTCTTTGATTTTATCAAAATACTATTGAAATGAAACATTCTTGCATAGTAAGTGAGAGAATGGTTGACACTTGTATGCTAGTTGTGCAATAAACCATCAGACGGCCTAAAGCTTACCTTGAAGACTATGCAGATGCAAGATTGTCTTATGTGGAGGAATTTTTATTATGGACTTAATCTTTGATGGATTGACCTTTATTCCTTTTCACGAAATGATGAAGCCCAATAGATTGCAAAAGGCGACATCAAAAACATACTTCTTAAGATTAATTTGTAAGTTTGATATTGTGTGAGGTAATCAAATATGCATTCAAGGACTTGAGGATGGTCTTCTCTTATCTTGTATTTTCCTAGGAAATCATCCATATAATATTCCATGATTTCATGGAGTAGATCACGAAACATAACTATAGTTGTTCTTTTATTAGTAGATCCTACATTCTTAAGGAAAAAGGGCATTAATGGTGATAAAAAGTTCCCCAAGGAGTAATAAAGGTTGTTTTATGTTGATCCTCTATGGCTATGTGAATATGATTGTATCCTAAAAACTGTCTATAATGAATAACATTATATGGCCAACTATAATATCTACAATGATGTAGATGTTGGGTAATGGAAATTAATCCTTGGGGCATGCTTTGTAGAGATATTTAAAATTTGTACAAACATGAATGTGCCTAGTTACATTGGAAACTAGTACAATATTAGATACCCATTGTAGATAATCAATTAGATGGATGAAGCATACCTCAAGTAGTTTTTGTAATTATGTTTTGATCAAGAGGGTAATTTGTGGAAGCATCTTCTTTAGCTTTTTCTTGACAAGATTTGCATTGGGATACACAACCAAGGATGGATCTAACCCAGGCATGCGAACATAGGACCATGTGAATTTATTGCATAAACCTTTTAGAGGATAGATGAGATATTTTATTTTGATTAGATGAGAGGGAATCATCCATATATTTGATTTTAGGTTCTTCTTCTATGCTTAAATTGATGTCCTAGGTTTCTTTCATTAGGATTATATATATTTCTATCCTTTTTTGGATCTATGAGGGGAAGATTGAGTTCCTCATCCTCTAGTGCCTCACGGAGGTTTTCACCATAATATACTTCCTTTATTTTTACTTTTTTCTAGATCTGATAGCACCTCAAAGGTTTTAATTTTTTAGCACTTGGAATACAAAATTCCAAGACACTTTGTCATAATCTTTAGAGATTTCCTATATAAAAACCATACCATAGGTGTTACTCCTATCCATTGAATGCATTATTTCATGAGTGGAAACAACAACATCAAGGATTTGGCGACCAAGCATGAATCCTTTATGGAAACCATTGATCATTTTTCCCAAAAGAGTTCTTAACCTATTCACAAGAATTTTGGAGAAGATATTATAAACAACATTAGAGAGGTTGATAGGCCTGAAGTCAGGCAATTTTTGAAGGTTGGGATTTTTAGGGACAATAGAAATGAAATTATTATTTAGATGTTTTAGCAATTTCTCTAATATAAATAAGTTATTAGCTACAAGGAAAATACCCACCCCAATAATATCCTAAAACTCTTGGGAAAATGTAGGGGTGAACCCATCAGTCCCAGGTTCCTTAAAGTCCCTCATCAAGAAAGTAGCAGTCCTAACTTCCTCCATAGAAATAAGCCTTAAAAGAAGAGCATTTTCTTCCTTGGATAAAGTTGTAGGGATGTTGTCCAACATCTAATCTTCTAACCCAGAAGAATAGTTAGTATCCAATTCCATCATAGTAGATTGTTCAAGTACTCAAAAGCTATCTTTCCAACCTATTCATTAGAATTACCCATAAATCCATTTTCATCAACAAGTATGGAGATAGAGATCCTCTGCATGTGCTTTAAAGAAAATAAATGGAAAAAGATATCCTATCCTCCTCTTTAAGCCGTTGGATTTTGGATTTTTTTCAAAATATTTCCTCTTTTTAAAAGTATTAGCCCAATCAAGGCATAAATCATTCTCAGCTTGGCATGTTTCCTCAACTATATTTCCACTATCCATTTTTATCTGAATATCCTTAAGTTTTGTAGATAGAGTTTTCTTGTGATCTAAAACATCACCAAAGATCAGTCTATTCCATCATTTCACTTTATTTTTAATGTTATTAAGTTTTTGATTCACCTTATACATGGTATAACCTTGAATGGGGATACTCCACCACTTAAAGATACAATCCATGAAGTTAGGATGTAAATCCCACATGATCCCATATCTAAATGAGAATGGCCCAATAGGAGTACTATCTTTCTAATCTAGTAGTGGTGGGTTGTGGTTTGAAACAGTTCTAGGTAAAGAAAAAAGGTTAAAGTTTATGATAAAGCCCCAATTAGGATAGACTAGAAAATAGTCCATTTATCCTATTAGTCCATGTGAATAGTTGTTGGAAATAGGATGCCATTTAATTGCAATCCTAAACACTATTTATTTCATGTATCTCCTAAGTCCTTGGAATTTGTTCATCAACACTAGGATTACGAAGAGATTAATATTTGATGAAATAATCATGTGAATTGACATTTTTAATTAATTCTAAATGTTAGGAGCATGTGAGGGTTTCCATTATGAGTTCCTAAATAATAGGGGCACATGGGGTGCCCACATGGTAGGTAACACTCACCTTGAGTTCAGTTAACTATTCAGAGTAAAAGATAACACTTATGAATGCATGTAAAGATCCTAGAAGTTAGGGTTTGATGTTTGAATGCATGAAGTTCAGTTCAGTTCAGTTTAGTTCAGAATCAATTTAGTTTAGTTTAGTTTAGTTCAATTTAGTTTAGTTCAGTTCAATTCAATTCAGTTATGGTTCAGTTATCTTTAGTTAGTTTTAGTTGAATGTTAGTTAACTTTAGTTAACTTGGAATCGATGGCTAATGACTTGAGTTGCATGACAGATAATAGGGACTACCTTCAGTTAATAGGGGATGACCATTCTTGCATGGATGGTGTTGAGAAATGTTTCAGTTAACAAGAAGACAACTTGGACGATCAGTTCAAAATTAGTTTAGTTTAGTTTAGTTTAGTTCAATTATCTTCAGTTAGTTTTAGTTGAATGCTAGTTGATTTTAGTTAACTTGAAATGCATGACTAATGACTTGAGTTGCATGAAAAATAACAGGGGACTTTCTCCAGTTAACAGGGGATGACCATTCTTGCATGAATGGTGGAAAGAGATGTTTCAGTTAACAAAAAATGACTTGTACCCACTTTGGGCACCCAAGTTGGCTTCTTGGAATTAACTCCTTTGCATGTTAAGATATTTCATAAGGCTAAGTTAAAGTGGCCCACTCTTGGGTGCCTACTTTGAGGATGAATCCTTGAAGATATTTACAGAATAAAGGTTGAGTTGCTACTTCAATTTGGGACGCCCAAATGCATGAAGATGGGGATTTGACATTGTTTTCACGACATAACTCTACTTGCAAGAGATAGGCGTACCTTTTAGGGATAGGGCTTGAGCATTGTAATTTTAACTCATGTTGAGTTTACAAAGTTGTTTATTGCCTATATATCTCAAGCAAGTTGAAGAGATTTATTATCAGTTTTATTGCAGGTTGTGAAGAAGATTTGTTGAAGGCAGAAGAAGCATCTCAAGGAAGAATTGGAATTATTGTAATCTACTTTAGAGATTAAATAATACATTGATTCTTGGTGGAGTTTTTTCCCGAAAGGGTTTCTCCAAGGTATATGCTTGTGTAATCTTTCTAATATCCTGTCTAATTCTTCTACAACTTCTATCTTCATTCTACAAATGATAAAATGGATTAATCAAATAATCACCAAAAAAGAATTTGTAACAAAGAATACATTTTTAGATCAACAATCATAAAGTTTTACAAAGTATTAAGCTACATAAACACCTCAATTTTCAACATTTGGTATTAACTCCTTTGCATGTTGAGATATTTCAAAAGCCTTAGTTAAGTGGGACCACTCTTGGGAGCCTACTTTGAGGATAGAGCTTTGGAGATATTTATAGAACAGAGGTTGAGTTGCTACTTCAGTTTGGGACGCCCAAATGCATGAAGATGAGGATTTGACATTTTCTTCACGACATAACTCTATTTGCATGAGATAGGTGTAGCTTTTAGGGATAGGGTTGAGCATTGTAATTGTAACTCAATTGGAGTTTACAAAGTTAATCAAAGCCTATTTATCTCAAGAAAGTTGAATAGAGTTATTATTAGTTTATTGCAAGTTGTGAAGAAGATTTGTTGAAGGTAGAAGAAGCATCTCAAGGAAGAATTTGAATTATTGTAATCTACTTCAGAGATTAAATAATACATTGATTCTTGGTGGAGTTTTTTCCCAAAAGGGTTTCTCCATGATATATGTTGTGTATCTTCTAATATCCTATCTAATTCTTCTATAACTTCTATCTCCATTCTACAAATGATAAAATGAATTAATCAGATAATCACCCACAAAGAATCTGTAACATAGGAAAGGCATATTTAGATCAACAATCTTAAATTTTTACAAAGTATTAAGCTACATAAACACCTCAATTTTCAACATTTGGTATTAATTCTCAACAATAGATGATTTTGAATATTTATGTCCATGATCCTAATTGAACTTAATAGGCTAGCTAAATCATCCATGTTGTTTGTGTAATCAATTAAGCCCTCGAGTTTTTCAAAAGGAAAAAGGGTGGAATTGAAATCCTTGGCCAACATCCACTGAGCCTCCCTATTATCTAGGACTTAAGAAACTACATCCATCCAGAGAGCTTTTCTGACATTTCTCACATTAGGGGCATAAATATTTATTACATTCCAAGATAAACTAGTGGAAGAGAATTTAACTCATAGGCTATTTCTAGATTGATTAATTAAAGTACTAGAGAACTTAGATGGGTTCCACATAGTTACCAAACCTCTCGAGGCCCCAACAACCTCATATATAAAGTATTCAATAGTGGGCCATTAATATTTAGCAATGGCTTGAAAATTATCTTATTTATTTTAACTTCTTGAAGTAAAAGGATCTATCTTATTCTCCAAAAGGTATTTTTTTAGGGAGAATTGCTTATGAGGACTATTCAACCCTCTCACATTCTATGATAGAATATTCATTTACAATTATTTTTGGAGGACGTCTCTAATGTTCTTTGCCTCCCAATAGAAATTTCCTTTGTTGCTTCTTTTTGTCTTGATTGTTGTTGGGAAGGGCCTACCAGCCTTATATCCTCAGCACCAAAATTTTATTTTTTTATTTTTTCCTCTCTTGTTGGTTGTTGACCATCCTTCCTATTCAAAGGAACATTGAATGGTAGTAGGTATTTGAATCTTCACTTGAAGATACTGAAAGGGTATCTTGCATAGGGGTATTGGGTGAATTTATTTTCAATACTATTGCACTATTCAATGCTTCAGAACATGATGAGGAAGCCATCTTTGAAATCTGATAGTTATGGTATTCACTAGAAATTTCCCCTTCTTCTTTCTCTTCTATTAAAGGGGTAGGGGGAATCAATTCTTGGGAACACTGGCTGCACTCTATTCGATTGTCTATCACCTATCATAGTGCTTTCTTTCCTAACATGAGACAAAGATTTAAAGTCTTTTTTCTCAAGTATGCCAATATTGCTTCTTTAGAGAGATTACTTTTAAAAGGGGATTTGAGTATATTTAGGATGTCATCTTTGAAAGGATAACCCTATGAAGCATCAACTATAGAAACAAAAGGCTCTTTAAGATTTTGGTTTTGCTTTAAGGGAGATTTATAGTTAGTGATTAAGTATCTTGATTTTGAGCAAATTCAATAGAATATTGTAGTATTTTTAAATAAAATTGGTTGTGACCACTTTCCAAACTTTGAATCTAGAATTATTAAGTTTGAAAGAGTCTTACAAATATGATTATTCACACAAAATTGAGAAAATATTAGCATGGACTTATTTTTTGTTATGTTGTCTACTAAAATATAGTTGCCAATAGTTACCAACCCATTGAAACATCACTTCATCCCAAAAATTGAGAGGGAATCTAGACAACCTGACCCAAATAGGGGTTATATTTTATTCATAACTACAAGGTCAAACCCTAGTCTCCATCTGCATAAACATAAGTTGTGTTTGTCATATATTTAAGGACTCATGGTAAGAACCAATAGAATATCATCCTTGGAGGTAAAACTGAAGAGGAACAAACCCCCAACCATAACACTCACCTCTACACTGCCTTTTAGATGTCATTTAGCAGTAGCCCAACATCAGACCATATCAATAGTGGGGTGGAAGGAGAATGATTTACCAACCAAGGCATTATACATTAAGAGATGATTATTTTGACAATCTAGTCAAGAAGTTTTATTTCTGTTCCATTTTTAGACTCAGAGTTCTTAAGAAAATTAGTTTCCCTCTCTTGTTCACCTCAAGCACCCCCTAAAAGAATGCTTTTCTAGGCCTTTAAAATTGGAGCATAAAAGATCATGGAGTTGAGATTATCCTCTAAAATGCATGGTTAACTAACCATTGCATCTACCTAGTACATAAGAACAAAAAATAGATACATAGATCACTCCAAAATGAAACCAAGGAAGCATTAGCACCAACAGTAGAAACTCTTGCATTCCTATTTCTAGAGGATTTTTCTTATTTTTCAGTTGATTGGTTCTTTAAACTATTGGTACCTATATTTTTGACTTGCTTCTTGCACGGTTTAGTAGTTACATTGGGGCCACTCATGCATATTCATGTGCCATTTGTATCTTCAACTATCATATGTTTTCCTTTGTTTGTGATATGATCATTTTTTGAGTAGTGTAATTGGGGGAACTCATGCAAATTCTTGTCTTCTTGATCCTAATCATCATTTGTTTCAAAGGAGGTTCTTCATGTTCCTATTCTTCTTGGGACACTATTTTTTGGAGGCTTCTTAGTCCTTCATTCACCTTTTCTCTCTTTTGGAAAGGAGTTCTTCCCATGATATTTTCTCCTTTTCTCTAGTTATGAGAGATTAGATTGTTTGTACATGGGTACCTCATCATGCCTTGTTTGTTAAGACCCATTCTTGCATTCTTTTCTTTTTATGCATTTTCTTTTAGAGTTTTTAGCTACTCCTTAAGTTTCACTTAAGGAGGGTATCAAAGCAATCATTTATTAGCTAATAATTAATTAATATTCAATTCATTGTTAGGTTAATTTCACTTTATGCACTTAAGCTAGAAACTTAGGAGCACTTTTTTCTTTTATTAGAGTGAGCTATTATTATATCATTTTGTCTCATCGCATAGGATGATGAAACTAATCACGATTTAATCCCTTTATCATCTCGACTTTGCTCTTATAAGTACTCTTCTTCATTGCATTATTTCATTCTATAAGTTTTTCTTTTCGAGGAAATAACAAATAATTATTTGCAAAAAAGAATAAATTAAAAAAACACTCCTAAGTTTAGCTTAAGTACAAAAAGTGAAATGTCATAATAATCAATTAAATATTAATTATTAGCTAATAAATGATTACTCTGACACCCCCTAAGTGAAACTTAGGGAGTAATTAAAAAAATATAAAAGTAAATGGACAATGATGGGTGGAAAGGAACTACCACTATTTCCACCATAGTGTAGTGTGATAAGTTTTATGAATACTCTTAGTAGCAATAGGATCATGTGTTTAAGGAAGTCCTTGGGCGTGAGGTAAAGGTTTTTACATTATTTATCAAACTATGTATTCATAAGACAATTACCATCTCTATGACTTATAGATCTAAAAATAGAATGTATGATTTGTCTTGATTAATCATGTTTTGGATTGTGTAAATAATTAGCTAGATTAAATAATTAATTTTAGTCACCCAATACTTTGAGGGGGAAAGGAGAATTAAATAAGCATGTTATATTTATTAAATTTTTGGAATGAAAATTAAAAAATTAAATAAATAACATTGAATTTATTTATTTAAGGTTGTGTACTAGAAAATTATTGATTAATTAAATAAATTATCCTGATTTATTTAATTAATGCTAGAGGAAGAGTCTAATTAATTAATTAGTTAACTAAAATTATTTAATTAATATTAGAAGAAGGATTAGGATGATTGAATAAATAAATTTTATTTAATTGATTGAGAAAGTGGTGATGTGCAAATAATTATTAACAAAAATCCCAAGACGTGATTTTAGGTATCTACATTTTATCTCTTTTTAAGAGGGTATTGTGACTAAAAGAAGTAATATCATTGTACATAAAAATAAATATAAAACTTTTAAGATGTGAAGGGTGGTGATATTCCCTAATTGGTTGGAAAAACTGATGTTATGAAGATGGAGGGATGATGGATCCTCAAGAGGTTAGTAAGAAATAATAGCATAGACAACCTCTTGAAAGAAGAAATAGAGAGGAAAATAGGATAAAGGAGGAAAAATGAGGAGAAACAAAAGAAAATAGATGAAAAGGCTGAAATTGGATGAATGGGAGGAAAATATGTGAAAGGGGGTAAAAAAATTTAGTAGGGGGAGAAATCAAGAGTTGGAGGTGAATAGATAGGGGTAGGGGGTGAAAATATTTCATTTTTACTCTCAACCTTAAGAAATCATAGAGTAGAATAGAGCAAGGATCTAAGAAAAAATGGAGAATGTGCTAGTATATTAACACCAAATAGAGTGTGTGAGGCAGTTTAGGAGACTTGTAGAGGGAAAAGCACTAGTAAATATAATTCTTTTGAGCTTATGGTGCATTTAGGGGTCAGTAATGGGGATAGAAGAATTAGAAAAAAATGCCAAACCACAAAACCCACCTTTTGATGTGCATGTTGGGTAATACAATGCATGCATGGTAGGTTGTAGCATATGCCAAGCATTTTGGTCGATGCATCAAAAGCAACACGTGCACATAGGAAACAACATATGTAGACATCTTGGAATGTTTCTAAGATTTGGTACATATGTAGTCAAATTGTGTATGTGTACATCTTGAAATGTATACATTTCATCTTGAGATATATATGTGTTTTAACATGTGCAAGATTAAGGCAATTAATTAAATAAATAAGATTTGTTTAATTAATTTAGAAAATAATGTGCAAGGAATTATTGACAACAAAAAATTTGAGAGACAATTTTATGTCTACAACAAATTATAAATTTAATATCTTTAAAGTCACAACTAATAAATTTAAATTTAAAATATAATTATTTAGGTATAATTTCCAATACATGCATTAATATTAAACATGCTCATTTTTTGGGTCATCTCTCCTATTTTGAAAATTTTAAGCAATTTAAAATATACTTGTACAAATTTTATTATACCATTAAATCTACTTCTACAAATTATTGTGTGGAAAAATAAATCAATTTTGATTTTAAATATTGTATGTGCTATCAATTATTAATCTCCCTTTGTTAATGGGGCAGTCGTATAATTAGTTTGTGATCTTCCTATAAAGCCTCATAAAGGGTTTCATAAGTTGAATTTGTATCATAATTTTGTTGATGTAGATGTAGTATTAAGGGATGTATTTGACCACTTTATTAAAAGTTGGTTCTTTATTTCTTAATCACAAATTAAATAATGAAGTTGATTTGGGGAGTTATAGTGGTTAGTATTGTCATAGATTTCCAATATGTTGTCAACATATTTAGTGGTGGAGATTGATTTTAGGGGTTGAGTAAATGTTTTTTTTTTAATTAGAAAAATAATCACTTTCTTACGGAAGTATTGGATTTGTGTAAGTATTTCAAAGATATCCAATTAAGCATTGGATATATAGAACTAACTTTCGTTGCAATTTTTTTGTCGATGTTTGTATTGATCAAGCACTAGTTTTGACCCTTTATGGTGACAGGTTGGAAGCTCAGTTGGTTATTGAGAAAAAAATCATTTTTAACCTTTGTAAGGGTGGTTGGTTGTACTTTCTCTTGTAGACCTAGGGTTGGTTCATGTTATGATTAAAAGGTTTTTCCCTTCAATATTTTGTGTTCATTGATTACTACTCAATATTGCAAAATTTGTCTACCCCTATTTTTAAAATCCACTTTTGAATTTTTCTTGTAATTGAGTCATACCAAATTAATTTTTATTGCAATTTTCACTTTAGCTTATGATTCAGGGTTGGCAAGATCTATTTTAACTTGTGTCAATAATGTGTTTAATTAGTTTTACAATTGTAATTATTGATGAGATTACAACTTTCAAGAAATAATGTCATGATTGCTTTGAAATTGAATTGTGGATTATATAGATATCATATAGATAATTAATTTTGATAAAAGAATTACGTTATCATTGAGAATCTATAAATTTATCTCCTCTATATAATCATCACATGTTTTTAAATGAAGTTAGAAATTAGGTTGAATATCTTATTGTCACAATTATGATCAATATATAGACAAAGGGTTTATTTCTTTCAATATTAAACATGATATTTCTTAATTATTAACATTAGCCACAAGGAGTTTTGCTTATCATAGGTTGAACTCTTTCCCTCCATTACAATGTTATTATCATAAACCTCAATGTTTAATACATTATTTCATCACTATGCTTATAGGTTGATAGAAGGGTGGAATCAATAATTCATAGTATTATTATAAGATTAATTACACATTTGAAGTTGATAGACTCGAACCTCTAAGTCTAGATTTCAATATATAAACAACATTTTACGCTGAAGGCGTATCCAATATGAAATGGATGAACCTAAAAGTTAAAATCAATGACCCATTGTTTTCTATAGACCATGCAAGACAATCAAACAAATCTCAGTCGTTCATCATTTTTTGCAAATTTTTTGACTATTTTTTGTTGTTTTTTGCTACTTTCCCCGCTGCTATTAGTTTCTACTCCACTCTTCCTCACTATATTTCCCTTTCACTTCTCCAATTTGGCGAGCTGCAGCCTAAAAATAAGGTTTCAACAAGGGTTTTAAGTATGTTTATTAAAATAAAAATTACTGCCAAGATCCTAATAATGAGCACATTCAGGTTTTAACATTACGTCATCCTTTACCTTAAGTATAAATTGGCATAATTAATATATAATGTATATTTTATATAATAAAAAATAAATTATAAATACTTTAATTACACTACTACTACTTATTATTATATATTATATTTTTTAACAAAACTATTAAATACATATATAAAATTATTATAATTATTAATTATTAATTATTATATTTTTATATAATATAAAATATAATTAATATATTATATATATTTAATATAACTGATTACATGATATATAATATAGTTATATTTATTATTATATATAGGTTATATTATTATTATATATTATATTCTATAATAAAAATTATTACATATAAATATGAAATTATTATAATTAATAATTAATATATTTTTATATAGAACAAATTAAATTAATATATAAAAAATCTGATAGTTTAATTGATCTTTGGATAATTAGGAAAAAGAAAGAGAGATAGAGGGGGAGATAATTCTATATAGAGAGAGGTATTTATAAATATGTTTGAGGATTACGACAATAGAAAACTATATGTACATGTTAATATGTTAGATTATGTCGTTGTGCATGGATGCATTGCAAATTCTAGTTACATGTGGCTAGATTAAATAATTAATAATAAGTGCTAAATAATGGAATGAAATAAATCTAGACAAATCTAGATTTTTTCTTTAAAAAATTAAGTATTATCTAATTATGAAATATTTGCATACAAATTTAAAACATAAACCAATGCAAATGAAAAAAGAAAATTGTCATCAAATTGACAAAAAATACTACAAATGGAAATAGAATGTTCCCATCCAGTTGTCAAATCAATATTTATTTGGCATTTTGGAGGTTTTTACCTGATATTTTAGTGGATTTTACCATTAAATGGCAACTGAAACTTGTTTTCCAATGACTCAATAATGGTTTGTAGGTGTGAGGTTTGTTTCAAGCTCAAATCTCACACTACATGTAGCCTATCGACTAATAAAGAGAGAGAAACTCAAAAGATAGAGAATGAGAGAAAGAGACAAATTTAGATAGATAGATATTGAGAGAGAGAGATAGATGGAGATAGAGATTGAAAGAGAGAGGAATAGATAAAGAGAGATAGAGCATGAGAGAGAAGTATAAGAGATGCAAAGGAAAAGAGAGATAAAATAAAAACTTTTGATTGGTTGTTTCATGTCAACAATCCAAGGATGGCATGTGTCCTTGGGGAGTTATGCTCAAGGTAGCATGTCATTTGATTAAGGATATGATAATTCACCTTTAAGACCTCTTCAATGTACCCATTGCACACTTAAGGAGACAAACATGTAGAGAGAGAAAGAGAAAGGAAGATAAAATGGAGAGGGAGATAGATATAAGATATAGATAGGTGGAGAGAGAAAAAGAGAAAGAGAGCAAGAGAGAGGGAGCAAAATGAGACAGAGGAGAAAGAGACGATGATAGATAAAGAGAGAGGAACACAAATGGAAATAAATGGATAAAAAGAGGGATAGGGAGAAAATAAAGAGAAATAAAGATATAGATAGAGAGAAAGAGAAAGAGAGATAAATAGAAATAGAGAGATAAAGAGGGAGACAAAGAGATATAGAGAGATCAATATATAGAGAGAGATAGGTAGAGATATAAAGGAATAAAGAGGGACGAAGAAAGAGGTAGAGATAGTGAGGGAGATAGAGAAAAATAGATAAAAGAAAAGATAAAGAGAGAAGAGGAGAGAGACATAGATAGAGATAAAGTCACATAAAGAGATAGGGAGATAAAGATAAATAGAGGGAAGAAAACATATATATAGAGAGAGAGGAAGATAATGAGAAACATATAGATAGAGAGGGAGACAAAGAGATAGAGAGGTAGAGAGATAAAGATATAATGATGAATAGATAGAGATATAAGGAGGGTGATTGATATATCTCTCCCTATCGCTCTTTATCTCTTTTTATCTCCTACTATCTATGTCACTCTCTCTTCCCCTCTCTATCTATTGAGATATCTCTCCCTCTCTCCCCTCTCTCTCTCATTCACTCCATCTCTCCCTTCATCTCTCCTACTTATATCTCTATCTCTATTTCTCTCTTTATCTCCCTCTTACTCCTCTCTCTATCTCTTTCTATCTATATCCTTATCTACCTCTATCACTATCTCTCTATCTCTTTCATTATCTCGCTCTATCTCTCTATATCACTCCCTTTCTATGTCTCTCTCTCCCTCTATATAAATTGAGCTATCTCTTCCTCTCCCCCATCTTTTTCTCTCTCTCCCTCTCTATGTATCATTCTCCCTCTCTTCCCCCTCTTCTTTCTCTCCCTCTTCTACCTATCTCTCTCCCTCTCTCCCTCTCTCCCCCTCTTCTCTCTCTTCCTCTTCAACCTATCTCCCTCTCTTCCCCCTCTTCTCTATCTCTCCTCTACCTATCTCTCTCCCTCTCTTCGCCCTCTTCTCTATCTCTTCTCTACCTATCTCTCTCCCTTTCTCTGCCCCCTCTCTCTATCTCTCCTCTACCTATCTCTCTCCCTTTCTCTTCCCCTCTCTCTCTATCTCTTGCCATCTCTCCCTCCCTTGCTCCCTCCCTATCCCCCTATCTATCTCTCTATCTCTACCTATCTCTCCCTTTCTCTTCCCATATACCTCTATCTCTCTCTTTCTCTTCCCATATATCTCTGTCCACCCCTACTTCTTTCTCCCTTTCTCTATCTCCACCTATTTCTCTCTCCCTCTCTCCATCTTTATTTACCTATCTCCAATTCTCTTTGTTTGTTTATCTCTTTGTCTCTCTCTCTCCCGCTCCTCCCCTCTATATCTCCTTATATATGTATCTCTCTATCACTCTATCTTATCCTCTCTATCTCCCTATCTCTCTATATTTATCTCTCCCTCTACCTATATCTCTTTATCTGTTTGTCTCCCTCTTCCTCTCCCTCTATCTTCATTTCTACCTCCATTTTCCTCTCTCCCACTTTATCTCTAGACATGTCTCCCTCTCTCTATCAATCCATTTATTTACCTCTATATCCCTCTATATTTATCTCTTCCATTTCTCTATATCCCTCTCTCCTCTCCCTCTTTATCTCCTCCTCTCATCTTCATATCCTTCTTCTCCTTCTCCTTCTCCATCTTCTTCTGTATCTCCATCTCCATCTCTATCTCTATCTCTACCTCCTTACCCCTCTCTCTCTCGCTCTTCCCCCCTCTATCTCTCCCTCTTTCTATCTCTACCTCTCCCTCTCTCCTTATTGCAAACATAACATGAGCATGTTGGTAATGGAGCCTAACTATCTTCTGGATTCAAAGGTTTTATTTCAATCAAGTTTGGATTCCTGTAAGTGGATGCATAGTTTATTTGAAGTTATCACTTCTCCATTGATTCCTTTTTGGAACAAACAACATCATTTGCTAAATGGTGTACCAATTGACCTCATGTACTACATAAATGTATGCAAAAAATAGACCAAAATTTATCCTAATTGACTTTCTACACTTCTTCGATGTACCCATTGCACACTAAGGTGTGATTGTATTTCTAGGGTGTGATTTAAGTTTAATGTTTGAATGCATTCATGCCTCTTTATTTTTAACGTTTGTATTGGATAATATGTCGTACGCTTGAAGTTTAATATTTTAATGCATTCATTCCTCTTGGGTTCTAACTTTTGGATAGTACTATGATATTGACAAAAAAAAAGTAATTATCAAAATTGAAGCTATTAAGGCTTATATGGTCAAAACCCTAATATTTTTTTGTTGTGCATCATAAATGTGCATTGCATATTGAACTATCTAATATCTCTTTGAATTTTTTTTATGAATAGATCAAGTGACATATTTGATGAGGTTGTGTATGAGTTTTAGATGACATGACAAAAAATAGAAGTTGGCATGTCATGAAGTGGATAGTATGGTGTTTGTTTTTAGTGAATAAATAATGGCCTTTCTTATTTATTGTTTTACTGATCGAAGGAAATAGTGATGAATCATTTGAAAAATAGGTCATTTCTTTTGTGTTGGTTTCATTACATTCAGTTTTGGAGGAATATTATGTTGCAAAAAAGGTATTTGACAGTGTTCAAACTTGGTTGTTTTGTTGGCCTCCTCTTATCTAGCACACTCTATGCTTTGAGTGTGCCATGTGATTGGCGGGGCCTGGACCAATTTTGTTTTCTCCATTTATTGCTTTCATGTTGATGCTTTCCACCTCATGGTTATCACACTCTAACACCTTCAACGCAACTAAATAATCTTAATTGCCAACTTATAAATGTAATGAGTGATAAAACATGAAAATTTTGCATTTTTAGACATCAAATTTTGGAAATTACAAGTATTTTTTTTGTCTCCTTGCCACTCAATCTAACATAACTCTACTAACTGGTCAAAGTATAGAGGATTATATTAGAATGAAGTTATTATATGGGATTTAGTTAAAAAATATCTAATTTAGTAGTCAAATTCAAATCAATACAAATATATTTAATAGAGAAGTGATAAAATTAAATGGTCCAATCATTTGTTGATCATCAATGCAAAGTATGCATGTATATACTTGATGGACAACCTTTTTATTTCAAAAGATTAAACATAAAAATATAGTTATTTCATAGAATAAGTTGAAGTTAAAATATTGTTAAGTTAAACTTTATTTATTATTATTTAAAATGGTAAAATATATATACCTTTGAATTATTTTTTAATTATATCAAAGGTAAAAAGAGTTTTTAAAAGGGCCTTATCCCTTTACGATTAAGATCTTAAACAAATAAGAAGTAGATTTGTAATAGCCAAGTAGCAACCAATAAACAACAATCCTAATGATGGGCAAGATAATTGGAACTTAACTAAGTCCAAAAAAATATTAACACAAAAACATAAAAAATATCCTTAAGATTAAGTAAAGTAGCATCCTCCTAGTGGACTCCATAAGGGTTTTCAATTGATTTGCTATGAGTTTCTTATTTTCAAACATAGTTTTTATTTCTTTAAAACTTTTGATTCTTGTGCTAGGGTTTTCATTAGCCTATATCATGTGAGAGATGATGCTTTACTATGGCAATTGATTTAATTTCAAGGATATCCTCTAAAACTACCACCTTATCATCCTGAATTGTGATTTTTTCTTTAAGCTTGTTCATCTCCTTAGTCTTCTCCCACTAATTAGATAAAATCTTCTTCAACTCCCTAGGTATGAGGTTCTCCCCCATTATCTTAACAAGTATTTAAGTTTTAAAGCTAATTTTGTTGAGTCCATCATGAACCATCTCAAAATTTTCATGTGGGTGACAAATTCCTTTTGCATTTCGACTAATTTTCCCTTGATCATGGTAACTAAAACCACATATTTAATGGATGATGAAGGTCAGGATGTGTCAAGGATAAAATATTTCCTAGCTCTTTTAGTTTCCTTGATAATTGGAGAAACCCCACCTTTTTCCTTCCAAACATCTTTACCCTTCTCTTGAGAATTAGAGATAGGGTAAAAATCCTCTTCCTAATAGTCAAAATCCTCAATAAAAATAATTTTATTTTCTTTTATGACTTTTAGAGGATTCACCCTTTCAAAAATTCCTGCTACATAACATTCAAACCAAATAAGGAAGGGCTATCCAAAGGCATATGATCATTGGAATAGTCTCATTTTAGAGGTAGATTTAAGTTTTTTAGCAGAGGTTTAGCAATGGATGAGACATGTGGGGTTCATTTAGAGGAAATTTCATGGTTGAATAGTAATAGAATCAAGGATTGGTGCAAGGGAGTGAAATCAACACCACATTTGAACTCCACAATCAAGTGCTCAAGAGATGAAAATAAAAAGAATGGAAAGCTAACAAGATATGTATGAAAAAAATGTAAAATGAGAGTTAAGTGGAAAGAGAACGTATATTGGAATCTTTCTTCAAGTCTGACATACCTAATAAGCTATAAAACAACTTCCTCATACATGGGGGTGAGAAATAAGACCTAAGGACACCATTATGAGCCTACTTTAGTTTCTCACCATTTCATAAGAACAAAGATATGGCATCCTCTTTATTCCACTCATATTTAAAAATATCCACGACACTAGCAAATCCATCACCAAAGTGACGAACTCCTCAGAAACCTCGATTTCAATTCCTCTCATATTAACCAATCTTGAATCCCAATTTTGAGAAAAATCAATGGATATTGTTGGGGTGTACCCCTTGATCCTCTTAAAGTATCTAGACTAGCCCCTTTTCTTAGAATTCTCCTCAAAGTAGCATTGCATTTTTTTGATTCATAAGATTTGGGCTCTAGTAAGTTTCTATCACCTCCCATGATAATTAAGGCTTTCAATAGCTTGTAAACTATAAAGGTTCTCTACTGGATAGCAGAAGATGCTTTACAATCTAGAACAAGTATCCCATAATGAGGCTTCTAGTTGTTATTGGTGTTGGAAAAAAGGTAAGGAGAAGTTTCTTGATTCGCCATTTAAGATAATAATTATAATTTGCGTCAATCCTACTCCCACTATGGAGGTATAAAGTTGGGTATTTCACATATTGGCATTCATTATCAATCAAGTTAGTGGCTTCCCTAGGAAGTTTCATGTTCCCCTTGTACTTGAAAAAACATGCATTCAATACCCTCCAACTTGTGGTTTTATTAATATGTATATATATACACAATATATGTGAGTTTATTGAATAGCTTTGTAATTGTTAAGCACTGCAAAATTAGATAATTATTTGATTATATTATAAACTATAAATTGAATATAAAACAATCATTTTGTATAATATATTAAAGATAAAACTAGGTATTATGTTAAGATTTTAACTCTATGTATATATGCACATAACATATTTAGGTTTCTTGAATGCCTTTGTAATTGTTAATGGGTTGTAAAATTTAATAATATTCAATTACATAATAATAATAATAATAATAAAATATATCCATTTCACATAATAAGTTGAAGTTAAGACATTGTTAAGTTAAACTTATATTGATTAAGTCATTCTTTATGTAATAACTAGCCTATAAGTCACATATTTTCACATCAGATTTGCTAAATTCCTTAAACTTAGCTTGATTTTTCTTTGACACATTATAATCTTAATTTTACTTAAAAGCATGAAACATTTCAAACTATATTTTAGGGTATTATATAAATATAAATCTCTATTTTGTTTCAAATAAGCAAAATGGGAATAAAAATGAAATTCATCAATAGCTCTAAATACCCCTTTTTGGATCATCACAATAGCATTAATATTTCCATATGTAGCAATACTAGCATACCTATCTTAGATAAATCTATGTGAAAAATGGCAAGAGACATCCATCTTGAGGTGTCTATTTCACTTTTATCACAAAACTAGAAAGAAATAAACACTTTGGCAATGAAATAAAAAATGTTAAAAGCCTACATTAATTATTTAAATTTAAAAATATCAAATTGTAAAATATATATTAATATAAAACTATTAAAAAGTAATCTATAAATATATAATGTTTACTACACATATCAAAGTAAAAGACAAAACAAAAAATTGCTCATATAATGAATAATAGTTTTTCCAAAAGTAAAATTAAAATTTACAAAAGTAAAAAATATGTATTATCCAAAAATAAATTTTCAAATAAAAATAAAATAAATAATGTAAATAGATAAAATAATTCTTAAATAAAAACAAAAATTTATGTGTCTATATATGTATGTAATAAATAGTACAAAATAATTCTATAATAAAATAAAATAACTTTTAGTAAATAATTTGAGTAATATCTCTTGATATTTTTTAGATAGATATATTTAAAATATTTATACTCGTATGAAATTATATTTGATTAATAGTTAAACCATCCTAAATGTGAGAACTTTCTTTCCTTGAAATCCCAAGAGAAGGGGTCACTGATATGAGAAGTGGGGGAAGTTCATTGATTAAAAAGATATGTTTGATACGGTCGAAGTTGTTAACAATTTTTGTTCTACTTCTCTTAGTCCACCATTACCAAACAAGGAAAAATGGAGAATTTGAGTCCTAGTGGTTACTTTAGCTTGAAGGCAATAAGAAGCTCTAAAATATTTTTTTATCCTGAATCAATTGTCAGAAAAGGAATACTAATCAGGAAGCCATCATCCTACTTCAATGATTTAGTTGACAAGGTTGGCATCTAAGTTTAGCGCTTTTTGGAGCTCTTTGGTTTCAAGCCTCCTAACTAGCTTAGTGTTTATAATCTGAGTTGTATTAGCTAACTCTATGCTAGTTTAAGTTTGTTACTGATAGTTTACAGTCTTAATATTGTAGGTCATTAATTGTTTCTTTGTTGTTTGATGGGCTTCAATATTATATCTAAACAAGTTTTTATTAAAAAAAAGACCTTTTTATATCTGAACAATTTTATAAAATAGGGAACTTTAAAAAAAATTTAAACCATCCTTTCAGAATATTATAAAACATACAGATCAAACAAAAATGATACTTATATATCAATACCCAAAAGTATGTGATCTATAACAGTTGATCAAAGTAAAAGTGTAAGATACATGAAAAAGGATGCATTGGGGCATGTTTTTATAAGAAAAGTCTGTACATTGTTGTACCCCAAAATTTAACTTTTGTTACCAGCACTTGCACCTATAGAAGGTTCAAGGGATACGCCAATAGACTAACAAAGGTAGTGATATTATGAATAGGGTGGATGTTTAGCTTTAACTTTTTCTGAAAAGATTGTAAAAATAGTGTTTTCATTTTCTACCTAGCAACATTTTGAAATTAACAAAAAGATATAACAAGTTTATTGATTAAACATAGATGTTTATCCAAAGTATTTATCTACACAACATAGAGTTATTGCTTGACAAAACTTAACACATAAAAATAACATTTCTTTTAATTTTTATGAGTCTAGATTAAATTATTTTAAAAACATATAAAATGGAGAACACAACCCATTTAAAATAAAATCAAAATTCTATTCTAAAATTTAAAATATTTTTATGTTATAGATATGAATTTATCTATGCACCACTTACATTTATCTTTCGATAAATCCCCTGTTATTAAGGAAAAAAAGTGGACATCACAAATATATACATATGAGAGGAATGAACATTGTGGAAATCTACAATATGTAGATTAATTTGAGATGTTGAACGCTACACTGAGAATTAAGTGAGAATAATGATGTTTGTGGTAAACTAAAAAGCAAAAGCAGTGTGTGCAGCAGTAGGCTTTGATTTCCTTGCATGAGGATGCTCGACACTTATTGTCATTCATGATCTTACTGTCCATGGTTAGGAAATTAATCCCTTGTCCCTCAGGCTACCTATTGTATCAATCAAACACTTTTTCATGGGCGTAAATGAGAGACTCAATTCTCTTAGCCTTGGATTGCTGATTTGTATGCCACTTTCCTTGGATTTTCCTCATCTGAACACCTACAGTAAAGTGATTTCAGATGGCGCTCAGTGCGGAGGTGAACTATTGTTGAAACCCAAATCATGTTATAAATAATCATGCATACAACCTTTTAATTTAAATGAAATTATTGGTTGGAGTTAAAAGTTTGTTTTCAAAATGGGGCAAGAAATATTAGAAAAATAAAACTCACCTAGACCATTGAATTACCTCAAGATTCTCACAAACTGTGTCATGCTCTCAACGATGCCAACGAGAAAAAATGGACAGAGTTTGCATGAAATATTTACCAAGTCCTACCACAGAAAAAAAGAAAAGAAAAGAAAAAAGAGATGAACCAGAAACAACCTCCCAACAATCGCTGCTTCAAGCTGATTTCTCTGCCATTTATCGATGCAACATTTGTGGTTACCAGGACACCTTATATGTCCACTCTCTTCGCCATTTCTTTTAGAGAATGTAATATTTATGGCACAATAGACTCAATCTTCAGCAACACAGCCGTGGTTTCCCAAAACTGCACGATTTTTGTGAGAAGGCCGATGCACAATCAGAAGAATACCATTACTGCCCAGGGCAGAAAAGATCCCAACCAGAACACGAGCATTTCCATTCAAAATTGTAGAGTTTTGGCTGCAAGAGATCTCACTCCTGTGAAAAGCTCCTTCCTGACTTACTGGGTGTTGGAAAATACACTCGCGCATAGTCTTCATGGAAACCTTCTCAGATGATCTAATTCACCCTGCTAAGACCTTGATTCTGGAAAGTAGACGTACTAGTAGATAATTTCCCCATTGACATCATTTCAGAGACATCCACTGAAGTTTGGTCTTTCCCATGAACTTCCATAATTTCTGATGTATTCAAAGTGTCCTGAAAGACCGTATCTGCAGATTGTGCTGGTGCATCCAAAAATTCCATCCATCCATCCAAAATCTTCTAGAAAATTAGATTTGTTTGTGTCCCTTGCATCTGCGCCAGCTTATGCTTTTGTAGAGCGAGCATGATGCCTCTTCCATCTCATCAGATAGCTCCTTGTTGACTCCTGATATATTCAAAAGTGAACTCAAACCTGCCTCTATTGTTCGTTGACCATCCTTTCTACTCTCATCATGTGTCTTTGTTAATCTTTTTGCGTATACTGATGAAGAAGCCCAAATTTTCGAGGATGATGGCTTTGGTTTTGATTGCATAGCCAGCGATAGATCAAGAAATGATTCAAAACTGATTGATAAATGCCCACACTCGGAGCAGCAAATGGTGCTAGACAGCTCACTACCAAACACGCTCGAGAAGAAGCTCGTGAACTTATCACTCTGGTCTTCGTTGCTGTCTAGAAGTTCTTTTGTTTTGTCATCCCTCTTCTCGGCAAACATTTCAAAAGAAGTGTTTTGTAACCTTCTTGCATTTAACTCTTCGGTGTTCAAGCAATCGAGTAAGTATAACAAGAACTCCTTCAGCATATTTCTTAAACAGCTAGTCGTGGCCCTTCAGTAACAACTGCCGGCCTACTAAAATGATCCTAAAGCACACCGATAGCAAGCAAAATCTGTAAAACAGAATTGAAAAAGCAAGTGTTCCCTAAATTCATGAGACCTTTAACCAAACACTTACTTCCACCTCCATCTTCCTCGGATGGCAGCGGCTTCTTCTCCACAATAGCATCAGCAAGCCGAATTTCCCTAAACTTCACAGATTCCTTGACAAGCCTAATGCACTGGAAAGCTATACAAAAAAAATATTGGCAAGAACCAGCGGCCTTAGGATTTACAAGGTAGATTTAGTCTTCTGCAAGTGCTTCAATAGTCATCTATTTAGAGACAACCTGGGCGTTTATCAAATGCATGAACAAAATGATTGCCAACATGAACTTCGTTCATTTACACTATTTTGTACAATAAATCGCAGCTAGCAGTGAATCAAATCTACCAATCCTCATTATGACCAGTGATTTAGATCAACCTATCAGATTTAGATGCATTTATTGCAAGATTTTATAGATTTTATCTTTCAATGTATTCACTTTATCAGTATTGAGACTTGTTTTCCAAGACACATATGATGGTGTGAGATTGTTCTGACAAAATACGATTTAAATGAAATCTGATTTGATGGCGAATCTATCCTGCTGAGATTTGTTTCCAGACTTGAAGCGAATTAGTCAGAGACCATCAACGCAATCTGAAAATGGTTTATCTGCAAACAAAGAATGGTTTATGGGCGTGTGAGACAGGTTTATCGCTGTTTGTGGACTAGCAAGTCCACAATAAAAGCCTATCGGCTAAATATCTTCACTTCCTTTTACCTACTCGCAAAATCCTCTTTAATCTAGCTTACATCACATGATATAAATGCCAAGAGAGTTCAACCGATTTCAAATAAACTAAATCTGTGGCATGGCATGTATTTACTTTCAATTTTTGCATAAGCGTCCAAATTATCACATACAAATTATTAACTAGTGGGTGAAGGTATTTCCCCACATGAACTAATCTTAAGGCACTTTAAAAGGCCATCAATCTCCTACTCTATCAGTATTAAGCACTGTCGCAATTCAGAATTGAACTTCAATTTCTTGACTTGTGATTTTGTTTGGGGCAACATAAGTTGGAACAGTGAGAGTTAGTAAACAATTGCTACTTTCATAAGATGTTCTACTTGTTTCATATTCACAAGGCAGCTTATTGGGTTCTTGCTTGTATATGCTCCAAATCTTCCACAGCCTCTCACTGTCATCTTAATTGAAAAATTATTGTCTTCATCAATATACTCTATACTCTCAACAGCACCTCCCGCATTATACATATCAATGAGTCCCAAAGGTGCAAAACAAACATTACTCTTATAGTCCTGCAACAAGTTAAACAAATAAATACAGTAGCATTAGGATTTTCATAGTTCATTGAAGTGGATTTTTGAGTTTTGAGAAAACTTTGGAACAGTTTGTTACATCTATCTTTTGAATCCCAATATAAAATGGATCACAAATGTAATCCAAAGTACGAATGTGATCCAAAATGTTAATAAGTTGAAGTTAATACATTGTTGAGTTAAACTTATATTGATTGAGTCATTATAAGTCATATATTTTCACATTAGAGTTGCTAAATTCCTTAAATATAGCTTGATTTTGCTTTTAATATGTTTGAAAGCATTGAACATTTCAAATTATATTTTAAAATATTACATAAATATAAAACTCTATTTCATTTCAGATGAGCAAAAAGAAAAATAATAATGAAATTCATTAAAAACAATTTGGAACATGTTTTTATAAGAAAAGTCTGTACATTAAACCAGTACCCAACTTAACTCTGATTAAAAAATATCTTCACTTCCTTCACCTACTCACAAAATCCTCTTTAATCTAGCTTACATCACATGATATAAATGCCAAGAGAGTTCAACCGATTTCAAATAAACTAAATCTGTGGCATGGCATGTATTTACTTTCAATTTTTGCATAAGCGTCCAAATTATCACATACAAATTATTAACTAGTGGGTGAAGGTATTTCCCTACATGAACTAATCTTAAGGCACTTTAAAAGGCCATCAATCTCCTATTCTGTCAGTATTAAGCACTGTCGCAATTCAGTATTGAACCTCAATTTCTTGACTTGTGATTTTGTTTGGTGCAGCATAAGTTGGAATAATGAGAGTTACTAAACAATTGCTACTTTCATAAGAATGTTCTACTTGTTTCATATTTACAAGGCAGCTTATTGGGTTCTTGCTTGTATATGCACCAAATCTTCCACAGCCTCTCACTGTCATCTTAATTGAAAAAATATTATCTTCATCAATATACTCTATACTCTCAACAGCACCTCCCGCATTATACATATCAATGAGTCCCAAAGGTGCAAAACAAACATTACTCTTATAGTCCTGCAACAAGTTAAACAAATAAATACAGTAGCATTAGGATTTTCATAGTTCATTGAAGTGGATTTTTTTAGTCTTTGGAGAAAACTTTGGAACAGTCTGTTACATCCACCTCCTGAATCCCAGGATAAAATGGATCACAAATGTGATCATAAACACGAATGTGATCCAAAATGTTGTTAAACAGCCTTTCTTTAAAACTTGAAAAATCCAAGCAAATACAACTTTTTTTATATCCATTATAGCTCCATGGCCTATTGAATTAAAGGGCATGAATGAAGGGAAAGCTAAAAAATAAGTCAAACTAACCATTATGGGACTGACTACGTAAACTTCATATTCTAGAATCTTAAGCGACACTGTCAAAGATCCTGTTGTTGAGAGCTTTGTAAGGCTTCCTGTAAAAAGAGAGCAAAAATAAAATCAGCCACTCTTTTTTCTCTACGTTATTGAGGACGAATAGTGAGCTCTGCTTTTTGGATGTGGATTTATAATTTTTCTTTTTTACATATATGTCATCTGTATTTTAGTTTTCTTTTTACCGGGCCAAGAAATGACACCCCACTGATGCCACCATAGAACACCTCTTGACCGAAAGATAGGTATGATAGTGCATTGAAATTTTGCACCAGAGAACAGTAGGATGCCTTGGATGCTCACACATCAACCCAGGGACTTGCACCCCAAAGATTACTTCAGATTAGCAAGACTTTTAGTGTATGTGGTGCCTTATAAACCTTTAATTTAAACTCATCCATGAGTCTTTTTTTCAGACTTTTGTGAGAAGGTAGTTAGATATCATAGTAAGAGAAAATAAAATGTTTTGTAATGACAGACCTGTATTATGGGCATACATTGCACAATCCCCATTCCATTCTCCCCCTGCAACATCCGGTAAAGATTCCACATCTCTTGGACGGACACACCCTGTAACACATTCAGAAGGATTTTCATAGGCCTCAATGCATTTATGCTCATCTGACCATCCAGCTCCTTGGCAATTGAACACTCCTACAACTCCTGTGCATGCATTCACGTTCCATATCTTGAGCAAGCTATAAAACCAACTCACAAACATATTTGAAACAAATGAGAGGTGAGCATAAACTAGTACTACAGACAAAGTCATGGCTTGTACAGTGTACGTGATATCAAAATCACCTTTTCTTGTCCCCTGCAGGATCAACAAAGAGACAATCACGGGTGGGCCTTCCAGGAAATCTTGCTCGAAGTACTGATCCATCAGGAAGGACAAGCTTTTTCAGGACCTTGAAGTCATGATCATGAGGCCTATCACTGTAAGATTCAAGATACTTTTTGATTACAAGAAATTCTACTCAAGCCATGAGAACCAATACTATAATAAGTAGCATGCACATATTCATGTGCACACAAAGATATCAACAGGCCTAATGATCTTTAAATTCTAAGGTCATAATTAAAGTGGATTAAAGACCTGAATCTCACAAGCTCTTACTCTAAAACAGTGAACAGTCAGAAAGCAAAACTTCATACCTGACATATATTCCGCAGCCTCCCACAGCCCGTGCTGCAGCATGACATTCTGCTGCATTATGTTTACTCTACAATTCAGATGCCAGAAGAATTAGGTCAGGAAATGTTTAAGATTGCTTTCTGTTAAACCACAGGGCAATGCTATATAAATTCCACACTTACATGAAACATATCCCAATCAGGCAGCATAACCTCTCCCACAAGTAGGCTGTTGAAGGCTACAGAAATAATATGGAGAGTTTGTGATGTTGGATTCGTCGGCATGAAATCCTCTGACGCTCGTACAATAGCAGTCTTCTTGGAACTGCTTAGGTACTTTATCAGAGTTAGAAGTCAAAGTTTTCTAATTATGTGAGGTAAACAATCTTAAAGGCTTAATTCTTAAACTATTTATAATTTTATATCTCTAATGAGGTTGGATTATCAGAATAAAAAATGCAATGACAAGAAATATTATGAAATGATGGTACATTGTGCAGAAAAACCCTCCAAGTGAATTATTTCCACAGAATGAATTTCATGACTATGATACCTTGAAAAGTACTGTTCTTCTGTCATAGATTATTTCGTTCTGCTATTTAAATGGAAATCGCCAGCTGAGTTTTGCTCATTCATAGAAAGGCAGCATCTATATTTGGTTTATATTATTAAATATTTTGCTTCTTGGAATAGTTTCAACATTGAAGATTTCAACTTAGCTCGAGCTGTACTTCATGGAGAATTTCATACAAACAAAAGTATGCTGGGAAGAATTGAGTAGAATAAAACTACGTAAAACTATCTCTGATAAGAAAAACAATCCAAAACTGTGATTATATTTTAACTATTGTCTAAACATTGTGTCAAATTTATGACAGAACAACCATGTTGTTTATTAGAGCAGGTCTAGAATCTTCTGCTGAAGAGTTTGGCAAAGATTGGAGAAGTCTCTGCAGATTCTTTAGCATTAAATGTAGCTTTAGGGAGGAAGATGAGAAATCCAATTTACCACAATGAATTTTTCTTCAGAAATAGTCATCAATAATACATGCTCTTTTTAAAGCAGCAACTATGAAAATTTGACAGCAACTAAGTAGGGTTTAGCATAAGAGCATCTGAGCAAAAGTAATGTGAGACCAAACAAATCCCATGCATTTTCCCCATTGAAAATCTGCCCCAATCAACAGTTTACTTATGCTCTTGCAAAAAATTTAGGGATTAAATCTGTCCTCGAGCAATTAAAGATTCAGATCAAGTTTACCTTCTGATTTTGAGTTTACACTCTTGGATTAGATATTCCATGGTTCAACAGATTAAAGAAAGCTGAACAAAAAAACTTATCAATTACCATGTCTCATAGTTTACTTATGCTCTTGCAAAAAATTTAGGGATTAAATCTGTCCTCGAGCAATTAAAGATTCAGATCAAGTTTACCTTCTGATTTTGAGTTTACACTCTTGGATTAGATATTCCATGGTTCAACAGATTAAAGAAAGCTGAACAAAAAAACTTATCAATTACCATGTCTCTGAAGCAGGGTTTTAGTTTCTAAAAATATAAAACTTAGAGGGTGTAGAGAAAGTAGCTACCACATTGCTATTTTATAATTTTCCGGGTTTTTAAGTCAGGTGGAAAGCAGTTCCTCTGCAAACCTTAGGCTGCTTTCCTTCGCTGAAAGTTTTTTTTGGGTAGCAGCAATGATTTCTTCATAAATAGATGTAGGAAAGAAATAACCCAAAGAGACACATGAACCCAAGGACCTTAAAGAAATTCATTCCATATAAGTTTCCCACATTGCTATTTTATAAGTTTCTGGGTGTTTTAGTCAGGTAAGAAGCAGTTCCTCTGCAAACTTTAGGCTGTTTCGCTTTGCAGAAAAGTTCTTTATGGGTAACAGCAATGATTTCTTCATCACAAACAGATGTAGGAAAGTAATAACCCAAAGAGACACATGAACCCAAGGACCTTAAAAGAAATTCATTCCATATAAGTTTCCCATCCGGACTGTTCAACAACATAATCAATAGCCACAAATAGAAGGCCACTGTAGTTGTCTATGATGTAACTGAAGAAGAAGACATACCTGTAAATTGAATCAGTGCTGAGACTCATACAAGATATGCAGGCATTCTCAGAGAAGTTCCTGGCTACAGAATCTTCTAGAGCATGCTGGTATTTTTGAGTTAGAGATACTCGACCACCAAATCCAGCACCAAGGGTTTCAATTGCATTTTGCACGTCTACCTTGACACCATCTATTCCCGCTGAAGCAAGATATCTATGCAAGTCATTGTAAAATTCCCCAATCTTGTTGGGGTTAATCAGTCCAACTCCATATTTTTCCAGACTGTCTATGGCTACATCGCGCAGGCTGCTTAAATTTCCTGATAATTTTACTGGATACTTTAAGGTTGCTTCATATTTCTTTAGATTTGGAGCATATGGCAGAAGACCACCCCAGTAACCTGCTAGGGCATGCCATACATACACGTACCTGCAAAAATGAAAAAATACGTTGCAACTTGTAAGTAATTAATTGAAAGTCATTTTCTATACCAGACTCTTCGAATATGAAGGAATTCGGAATTATCATCATTTACTTGAGGTCGTAGGTTTCTCTGAGATGCTTAACAATATCATGCAAACCATCAACCAATTCTTCGGAATCATCTTGACCATGTTTCCGGAACTTTTTATTTTCCCTGATATCAGCTAGCCTTGTTGCAAACCTGGAAATCCCAAAAAGGTAGTTAGTCATTCAAAAGCTTTGTTTTATCCCTTGTTATTCAAAACAGAGGCTCTGCCGAAGAAAGCATGCATGGAGGAATCCCGAGGATTCACACGTTACAAGGCTTACTCAGGGATAGTATGCACAATCCCCCGCCCTCTAAAACCAAGGCTAGAATAGCGAGTGCTGTAATCTGACTGCTAGTTTTTTAATTGAATATTCGTCCACTGGTTTAAATAATCAGTTAGAATAACAAATAATTTATTTCAAAAAAAATTGTCTAGTTTCCAAAGTTTTGATGGAAATATTTCTCCTATGTTTGACCGTATCTTTTATGTTTAAAATGGTCAATTCACTTTCACTATTATATTGTCTTCCTGGCAGGACACAGCATGTGCCAGCCAACTCTGCTTATAGTTAGACATTAAAGATTTTCCTTGGGAACAGCTTAAGAAACTTACTGGGTGCCTTCAATAAATGGTTCTCCTTCTATTTTGAATTCATTGACTGTTTCTTGCCAGCCGTCGTCAATTATAAGGAACCTTGCTGGAGTACCTCCTTCTGCCAAGCTGATCATAACAACCAATGGTGAGAAGAATAATTTTTGTTTCAATCTATGGTTCTAGAATAAGACCAAACGAGAAGAAGTGGTAAGAACTTCAGAGCTATGAAGAGAGAAAACGAATATGTGCGTAAACATTAGAGCCATAGCCGTTCGTGATTAAGAATCACCTTTGCAAACCTTGACTTATTCCCTCTGGATTGACATCGGTGTAGAATGCATCCCATGTACACCACCCAAACCAATCAAGGATTCCAGGTATCTGTTGAAGGGAGCCAATATGAAATCAATCTAACAAAATGAAATCCTCATTTGGATCCAAATTTATCAAAGGCATGTCTCTGAGGTATGCGGATTATTAAAGCTTCCTTTCTTACTATTATAATTCCTTTCCACAGGTTTATGGAAATTAGAAATATGGTTTCTATGGCCACCTTTATTTAACAATACCTTAAATCATCGTCGTCCATCAAATGAAACTCCAATAGATCAGTAAATTATGCATACCTTCTTCCTTTCACGGTGAACAAATGTGCCCTTTTGCTTCTGCAGAGCCCTTTCATTCAATAAAGTTTGATAAAAAGTATAAGTTTGAGCGTAGTTTTGAGAGAAAAGTTGTCAAGCAAATCCTACACGCAACTATCATAAACCAAAATATTTGATCTCGTGAGCTTACTTGAAAGACTCGGTTATGAGCTCAAATGGATTCTCCCCTGCATTGACAAATACAGCCTGCAATGCATGTGTGGTTTGCACAGCAGGGTCTCCTAAAGAGAGAGAATATATAAGTTAAAGGAATTGATTGGAATCACAAATAATCGTACACTAACATCATAAAACAAGTTAAAAAACATGTGTTCATAGCATTCTAAAGATTGACTCCTATATTTGGAATTTACTATAACCTTCTCTTATTTTTTGGCTCTCTTTTACAGTAGTCACATGATAGAAATCCTTTTCCGTTAAAAAGTATAGTTTTGAAATTGTGGGTAGTTGGAATCAATTCTTCAAATTGACAACTCACCGCTTTCTACACATAACTCTAATTCATTTGTCTCGTTACCCTGCAGACTGCTTCTGAATTGACCCTCCAAGACAGGCAAAAACAGGATATAGAATACATGGTCGGAGGTATAGTCCCCATTGTTCTGATCCACAGCACAATTTTGTCTGGCCTCTAACAGCAACATCTGTGATTCCACAGGTATGTCCTTGCCACAGTTTCCCGCATGAGATAGCATCCACCATAACTTGAAGCGGAACAAGCACATCAGCCTATATCCCCTGCAAACCATTAGGAAATCATAAAGGTCAATTACTTTAAACAGAACATTGATTTTTATTGCATTGCAATAGTGTTTTCATAAATCAGTTGCTTGTTAAATCAACATTCACGGCCTTTCTTTCAAAAATAGCGGTTCATAAGAACCCATCTCTCATAAACTTCATACAATCTGAACCCATCTCTCATAAACTTCGATGATTGTATGATTCGGGATCAATCCAACTTAATATTGATGTTCAGATCATAAGTAGGTTAGCTTAGTTTTCTACTCAATTCAGGGTAATCCAGCTTAATAGTGGAGTTTAGATTGTAATGGCTGGCTTAGTTTGATACCCATTAGATCATAATGAATTGCTTAGAACTTTGCTATTCCAATCAGGATAACACAGCTTAAATGTGTTATTGGTGGATTTTCTTTCATAACTAGGCTACCTTAGTTTGCTACCTCTTTCAGGATAAACCAGTTTAATATTAAAATTTCGATCAAACTAAGCTAACTTAATTTCTTATCCCATTCGCGATAAGCCAACTTGGTAGTGGAGTTTCGATCATACCTAGGCTGACTTGGTTTGCTACCACATTCAAGATAAACCAACTTAACGATGGAGTTTAGATCATAACTAGTCTACCTTAGTTTGCTACTCCCTTCAGAATAAACCAACTTAATAATTGAATTCAAATAACAATTAGGCCAGCTTAGTTTATTATCTAATTTGCAAGACCTTATAGAGGATGGTGTTCGTTATGCACATGTTAAAAGTTCATGGATCTGATGGGATTGAAAGTTACGACCTTTCATAGGCTCGGCGGAGGCGGTTCTACCACTGAGCTACTAGCCCCTATAGGTGAACTAGTTCAAACACAGTTATAGTGGAAATTCCTAAAAGATGCATAATTCATTACCAAATAGTGGAGATCCTTAAAAGACGGACTATATGTTATCAAGGTTGATAAAGCCTTGTTCTTTGTTAAGATGATTACAGAATCTATTGTGCTTAATATTACAGACTAATTACTCAGGAAAAATAACGTGACCACTGTAAAATTTTGAAGGAAAAATAAAAGGATTGGAAGGTACTGGAGTTTTCCAAGCTTGAAGACATGGCGACTGCTGGGCTGAGAGGATTTTGCTCCGAGGAATACAGAATGCGACGGTTCGTCATTTGATAGAAAGACGTTTTGGGGAACTTCCGTGAGCACCACTTTCTCTTTTACAACCAGGTTGCCTTCGCTGATTGCAAAGGCCGATCCGATCGTCATGATCTCGCAAACCAAAAAGAATCCGCTCTTAACTATTTAGTTGTAATTTGAGGAGAAAACAGGATGTATGTATAGCTCACGGACTGTAGACGAATTTCGGGTCGCTGTTTTTCTGACAACCAAAAGCTGTCTGATACACGAAAAACGTTGAGTCAGGAGCTGACGTGTTGCCCTTATCCAAGTGACACCCGGAAAGTTCCTTGTAGTTTGTAAATCCTATATTCATTTTCGTCGGCCTTCTGGTTTTCCTCAGTAGATTCAGGAAGCCGGGAAGAACACAGCTCACGATAACACTAATGATTGCATTTCACGAGGAGAAGATTTTAATGTGTTTTTAATTAATTAAAGTTTGGAGGTATGAAAAGGATTTGAACACTTGTAAAGTTGTAATTAATTAAAGTTTAAGAGGTCTGAAAGGATTTGAAGACTGGTAAATTTTTAAATAGCTAAAATTAAGTGCAAAAGGATTGGAACATAGCACTGCATATATCTTAGCTGTAACATGTTCAAGTTTTTACAAATTGTTGGCTCTGTATATTTTTAAATTAAAAAATCATTTTTTTTAACCCATTCACATTGTTCAAGGTTATAGATGACGATTATTATTTTTAAATTATCTTTTTTTACTAAAATAAATTTAGAAATTAGTTTTTTCTTACTGAATATTATTATTTATTTATGAAGATTTTTATTGTTAGAAAAGGTGTGTTATATACTTTATATAATAGTTATAATATAAAATTAATATTTATTGGTAGTTTACTTAAGGAAGATGTTTGTATTGCATGGGCTAGACATTCTTGGAATATTTTATGTGTTGTATGTAACAATGGAATAAATATTTAATACAATTTGCACATTGGAAAAATATTTATTGAAAAAATTTAGTACCAAAAATAAATGAGGACAACATAGTTTTGTAATGTCATTATTTAAAAGTAGATGGTTTATATGAAATACCACTTGATAGTTTTGTGCAAACTCGTTTCAATAAAACAAGCAAGCAAGTAGTTGTTGAGGTTGGTTGGATTGAGCATATCTTCTAGGTTACATATTTGATGAGAGGAAGTGTGGATTGGGATGTGTGATTACATGATTCTCATTTACTTGTTCACATGAAGTGCAATTAAGGACTCTTTAAGTGGGTTTTAATATTTGTTCATGAGATAATGCATTGAATGTGAGTACTTTTAGAGTATGAGTTTATTCTTTAAGGATTTTTCCAAGGTATATTTTGTGTTGTTAAGATTTTTGGATTAAACTGTTGATGTAAAAAATTGACACACAGTTTAATCTAGAAATCTTAACAATACTATCATGGATTGTGGAAACTTCATGCTTTCAATATTTTGTGTTATCTTGATGGTATATTTGTCTATTATTTTACATTGTGGATTCTTAACACTCGTTTGTATATTTTTTCTATCTTGAGATTATATGGAATTGGCTATTACTACTATTTATTTATTTTCATTTAATATCAGAGCTTGCTGTCAGTTTGTGGGAGATCTCTCTGGTATTGTTATGTCACATCCCCGTAAAAGGACCAATTTGAATATGGGCTATGGCGATCAATGAAGAAACAAAATAAAAGTAAATTAAGTGTCGGCTAAAAATAGAAAAGAGAAAAGCAAGGTGCATTGATGAGGAGTGGGTGTGGGTAAACAAATAAATTCATGCAATTAATCAAGCATGGAACCCCTGCACACCCGTACTTCTGTCCATTTTTCCACGTGAATGGAGTAAGTGCACGAAGGTCATGGAAGGAAGGGACAGCAGATTTTAAACCACATGACCTACTTAGTTTCTAATTCAATTCTGGGCTAGAGAGCAAAGAGAGCACGCGAGAGAGACTAGTTGGATGGTAGACAGGAGGAAGAAAATGCAAAAGCAGAATGGTATTTCCAGTACATGAGAAGCTCAGAGATGTGAAAAGGAAGATGAAACCGCTTGAGAGAAGGCAGGAAATGCATAGTAAAGGGGTCTAACAATGTGTGGTAAAATAGAAGAGGATGGCACACAAATTGACAAGAGAAAATGAGGAAAAGATGATAGGAAATGTTGTAAGGATGATAGCAACAATCCTATCAACAATAGAATCTCCTCAAAAGAGCATAATATAGCTAAGAACCCCTCTCAAATTTGGTAGCGAGATATGGAGAAGACCAGCAAGGGTCGTTTGAGAACAAAGAGAGGGATGACGACTCCTCTTGGGCTTATGTGAGTTGCAGTAGTACTGTTTGTGATGGTAGGCATGGAATATCAGGTGGGAGCCCATAATTTCTAATAAAATTGGCATTTGGATGCTTGATTATTGATCTTAGGCAACAATGTATCAGATTAAGCATGCAAGATATGATCCCAAGTCACCTATGAGTCCTGCATAATGCGTATGGTGGTGCTCTCACTCATGGAGACTAGGCATATTCTTTGGGTTATGAGATTGATAGATTTGGGGAAGTGTTGAGGCGTACCTGAGCTTGGGTTTGAATTTCACAACACCCAACAACTTAAGGGAGTACTCTTTGAGCCTTTTCAACATACTTTTGGATGGGATTGTAGCTCGTGCCTGAGTATTGTTCAATTATGGAGAAAATTGAGGCTTTAATTGTGAGGAAAGTGGTTCCCTGGCAATAGCATTATCATATGACATAAGGCACCTAGCTTCACCGGTCATATTTTCTTAATATCCCTACTCTCCTATTGTTTAACAAGTCATAAGAAATTAAGCAATAAATAGCTTTTTTATTTTAAGAGTGATTAAGTAAATTTGATAAGGGTTTTCACTTGTATTTAGGTGGTGCAATGATGTGCTATAATAAACTATAAATATGTTGAAATAATGTTAAGCTCCGTGGGAAGGGAAATGTATGATGCCAAATTAATTATCATATCAACTTTACTACCCATTTCAACCTAGTTATGTTTATCTAGATTTTTCATTGTGGGAGTATCATGCTTAGTATTCATGACAACTATATAAACTCTCTATGAAACCGGGCATATGTTATATGAGGAGAGATTAGTCAAGATGGCTAAGTCATAATCATCATTTAAGTTAGTGAGATTTTAATATGTCAATCTTGATTTGAAGATCTATTGGAGAGGTGAATATTGTGTTATACATCTAGCACACTGTGGGGTAATTCAAGGTTACCAGTCATGTTTATGTTTCCATTATAACCTAGTGTCGTGGTCTAGTGATAAGTATGATTTATGTAAACAAAGAGAATTTCTTACAAAGTAATCAACCTAACCTTTGTATTGTAGTTAAAATGATTAAATAAAAGTGATTTATGCTTATTTGTGAAAGGTGGGATAATTATAAATTAAATATTACTTTTTATTGAACTTAAAAGAAATTAGCATTCTTTATAAGTATGGAGAATCAAAATCTAGGGGTAATTAATATTAGAATGGTGCTCATGAACTTGAAAAATTAGGATTATGAGAAGTTCATAAATCAAGAATTTATTATAAGATCAAGGGTTAAATTATTTGAATATCCAAGTGATTGAAATCTCAAGTAGACATTGAGTTCAATATATTTCTATGTTGAGGCATTAAGTGAACTAAGATGACCTAATGAGTCCTAGATCAAATCTTTAGTTGCAAGATAACCTTATAGCATGCACCACAAATCATATATAATTAATATGATCCCTGGCACTTGGCTGCATAATATTGTAAGAAGGGTGACTTCGTTTAGTGGCACTACAACCATTCTTTACTCGGTGCTTTTGATAATCCATTGATACTATAGAAAATACTTTATATGATTGCATGATGTATATCATTCTCTTTAATATGAGAACCTTCATATTGAAATTATTAATTTTTATTTTTTAGACAGAGCAAGAAGCCCATATATTAATATATATATATATATATATATATAAGATTGACAATGTACATTGTAATAGTATCTTCATCGAAGGCTCTTTTATAGCTAGATAAAACACTTAGCCATACAAATTTTTATAAAATGTTCTACTTCAAAGGCTCTTTGATAGTCAAAACAATACCCTTAGCCATACAACTTGACCAAAATGTTTGAATAATGGACATGTGAAAGGAGCACAAGAAAAACCCAAACCCTCCTTACAATTTTATCAGATAAGTCTTCATCCACCACAACTGCAAAACATTCCAGGGTTGCATACTAAGAAATAATTGCAAAAACAGGGTGTTAAAGGATATGAATTCACCAACTCCAAAAGAATTTTCTCACACAAAGCCAACTAAGAAGTTGTCACTTTGGTAGGTTAAGGAAGCTCACACAAAACAAATTAGCCAGCAAGGTTGGATGTCGCTTCAACACAATTCTCTTTGTAATTCAAAGACGTCACATACTCAAGTATGATAGTAGATGACAGTTCTAAATGAACCATAGCCCGAACCCTACAAAAAGGTGTTAGCGAACCTGCAAAAGCCATGAAATGTTATAAAAACTTCTCCATCTCACCAAATTGTATGTGAGATATTGGTAATCGCACAAGGTAAACCTAGTGCATATCAGAATAATGAGCATTTTAATAGCATTAAGCTTCGAAGTGATATTGTTGTCTCATCCATAATGCATGTGATGTCATGCAATATACCAACTTGTCATCAACAAATTATCAGAATCAAGGAGAATATTCCTTCTTAACAATGGCTACTATTGCTGGAAAGGCATGAATATTACTATCCTTAAAAAATTCAATTTCCTTCCCCTCACACCCCAAATTAGCTTAGGTATCAGCCAATCGATTGCCTTCCCAGTAAGTATGAGAGATAATAACCAATTTGAAACATGAGAATAAACCCCAACTCTTTTGAAGAACATAATTGAGTTGCCAATTAGGAATAAACTGTTGCTTACATGCATTGATAATCAACAAAGAGTCTCCTTCAATTTGATTTTTTTTAGTGCCAATATTAAGAGCCAGATTCAAACCATGCAATAAATCTTG
>VDFB02281492.1:57266110-57484955 GCA_007258455.2 Sequoia sempervirens
CAATATTTAAAATGAGCCATATTGATAAAATGTCCTAGAGTGGGATGGTGGGAGGATAGTGGGAGAAGAGATAAACCTCTATGGATATCCAAGCCCTAGTCAAAGTAAATAAGCATGTATAGATCAAACCCTAGGAAATCTACAAATGTATTATAAAATCATAATAATATCAAATCTAAAATGTCCTAAAATTAGTGAAGGTATAGCCCTAACATTAACCCGAGGGGGTGTAAGATTAGACAAGTTCACTAAAAATTGTATAAAAAAAATCTGTGTAATCTAAGCTAATATGATAACATGCACACATAAGCACAATTAACCTAGACTAATTGAATGTGTGATATATGTCATGTGCTAAGGTATATTGAAATTAAATGCTAATGTAGAAATAAATGCCCTTAGTCTTATGACCAAAGAATGAACAATCCATATGAATACTCTGAAATCTATGATGGCTCCAGATCAAGAATGGGTTCAGATAACATTCTATAACTCGCCTTGGAATCAAAATGCTATCATGTTGCAAAGGGTCAAGTCCACACTCATAGAAATAATGTGGTAATCTATACATGTGGATAAGGTTGAGCTGGGTACATAGGAATGTGTGTAAATAGATACATAAATGGTATGGGAGAAGGGACCCAACTTTGCAAAAAAATACGGCATTTATCAATATGTAAATGTATTAAGGCACTCTCCTCAAAATAGACACAAAACTAATGGGAAATGACTAGGGTATGTAAATTTCACCATTATACTACTATACGTTCCAATCTTGTTGACAATTTCCCTACATTATACATGAGTTTTATAATAATAAAAAAATGCACCTTAAGATCATTTCCCTAGACCACTAATCTTCCTTAAACCAAAAGAGTTGCTTAAAAGAACTTAAATTGCACACATTAATAATGGGTTTCAAATTTCTCAATTAAATCTTGGGAAAACTTATTATTTATAATCTTGAACCTATTCTAAGTTTATGGTTTGGTTGAATTGAACCTTAGTCAAGGAGTTACTATAACATTAATTATCATGACCAATAATGCACAAATTATCACTACACACACTTGTTTTCCATTATTAATCTCACCCAATATAAAGGTAAGGGAGTCAAACATTAGGAATACCACTAAACCAAATATGTTTTTCTTATGTGGTCTATTCAAGAATTTAGCAAGCAATTGAAAAATATTGGCATCTAGAACAAGTGAGAAATCACAAAAAGATCTAGATGGGCAGTGGGGATGATGACGATGATGCAAATAGTAGCAACTATAGAGATGTGGATGAGTAGAAATGCAGCTAGTCTAACGACTAAGACATGAAGTTATTGGATCTTTGGTCGAATGCCTACCAATTTGCTAACACATGAAACATTCGCCTTCCCTCCTACGATGTTTCGTCAAAACCTACTTATGCATTGGGTAATTGGGATCATGTTTCCTTTGGCTTGATGAGGGGCTTGCATAGGTGATTTCTCCTTCCCTCTATCCTTAAGAGTGTTATGTCTCTTTTTTCACAATGTCCTATTGCCACAAATTCTAGACCAACTAGGAAAGATTGCCTTCACCTTGTTGACTTCAATGAGGCCATGATCAATGCTTGCCAGCTATAGGGGATTAGTCACTATGAGGGGGTGTCTATTCCTCCTATGCAAGCTCTTGCAAAGGAATCTTTTCGAGGGACTTGCCTACCAACCTAGGCATGGAAGGTTTGGTGGAGGAAGGGTTGCACCAAGTTGTGGATGGGACTACTTCCATGGAACCTATTGCTGCATCTAATCTTTGGGTCTCTATTGTTGTCGATTTGCCCCCTTCTATGTATGATTTAAAGGATTTGGTGCATGTTCTAGTCACACCTTTTGTCTAGGTAGTGTGTTTAGAATGGCAATAGGTCTATTGAGAATGGTAGTGGGGTGTCACTTTCTCATATGGCTATCAATGTTCTTAACTTTTTGGTTGATAGGGGCTCTAATAAACTAAAGAATTCCCTTGTTGGGATGTTTGTAGGGGCCAAACCCAATATTTGTGACTTTAGATCCTAGGCTTAGAGATATTAGAGGCTTTAGGCCAAATTGTTATCTTGGCCCTATCTTTGAGTTTCTTCTTGGTTTTGTTTTCAACTTCTAGTGATTGTGATCGGAATTTCTTAAGTGGGTCGTGGTTCCTCGGGCGTGCAAGTTCATGCCTCCATAATTGGTTTTTGGACTTTGTTCTAAGGACCAATTTCATTAAACAGTTTCCTATTTGGATTAGGCTTCTAGGATTGCCTCTAGAATATTGGGATGATGAAGTGTTTGATGGTGTTGCTAACACAATTGAGCAATTCAATACTATCAATCCGATTACAAAATCTACAAAGTGCTTGCTACTTGCTCATTTTTGCGTCAATGTGGATATTGGTAAGAAGCTTTTCTTTTTTGGATTCTTTATCTTTGAAATTAGGGACTTGGGTGCAATAGTTTATTTATGAAGATTCCTTGATGGTGTATGTTAATTGCTTCAAAATAGAGTATGCTACTACAAGGTGTGAGGATAAACTAAAACATGTTACTTTAGGTGAGAAGGTACAACCTGCGCTTCCTCGATCAGAATCTCATATCTCCATGGAGTGTAATGTTGAGGATATTTTGACTTCTATTATTAGGCCTCAACCCACAACTAATTAGATAAAAGTTCACAAGGAGACAATCTATGATGGTCGTAGTGTCAGTAGTTTGTTGATGGCTAAGGAATTCATTTCCTCTTCGCCATTTTGACCCCTTTAAAATTGAGCTTGGCTTCTCATCTTGGAAGTTTCATTAGGCAAGATTCTTGCAAGGTTTCAAGAAGAGGTGGTATTTGTGGTCCAAATTGTTTGAAGCAATTCAACTTCTTACTACCTTGAGTTATTCATTCTCTAGTGTTTTCAATTGGTACCCTAGTTTGGCATGCACTTTTCGATGTGTTGGAGGTTTTCTTTAGGAGTTCTTTATTGTTGTTTGTCTCTTGTTGCTATTTCATTGTTTTAGCAATGCTATTTGGAGGCTCTTTCTCTATGTAAAAGGGTTTGAGCACTTTCAAGAACCCACCTTTACCCATTATCAAAAACATCTAGAAACTAAAAGAATTGGAGAAAGTGAACCAAAACTATGAACAACCCAATGTCAAATGCAAAATTCAGAGTAGATGATAAATAATTTAGTCCAAAGGCAATGTCACATTGCGACACTTTCTGACATGGTTTTGGAGATTTATTAAATAATAAATAATAGCTAAAATAACATTTCAAAGCTTGACTTAGTTATTGTCCCATAGTAAACTAAATGATAGAATAAACCACATAAAGGTGAAAACTTGTTAGCAATGCTAACAAGAAGACTTGAATGTGGTGGTTATTTCCATTCAGTATGCCTCGTGTTTTCTTTAAATGTTGATAATCAAAATAGATGAACGCACATTAAGAATTTACTTAAGGAAGCTAAGGTGTCTTACGTCTAAGAATATGATAAGAACCACCACAATAAGGAATTTGCCAATGCTCATGATAAATTTGATGAGCAATATGCGACACAATGCTATGGACTTCTTAAATAAAAGGAGTTAATAAGGACACATCAATTAATTTCCTTCCCTATATCTGTACCCTTGAACCCACATTTATCACGAGCACAAAGTATTTCACGGAGTTACATTCACCTTCTTTTTTTTCACATTCACAAATCTGTCATAGGATAACTCAATGAATATTACTTCAGCAACACAACATTTCCACTAGTCATTTTATTACATTTGGCTTCTGTTCCACTCCTATTCTTTTATCTCATCATATAACAATCCCTTCTCTCAATCATGTCAATAAAGAACCTTTAGACTACCCTGGACCTTAGGAACATTGTTAGGTTATATAAGAGTACAAAGTGATACACAACAAATGAATGCAAGCAAGGAGACCAATAATACAAGTAGGCAATAGAAGAAACAAGGGAAAAAGCGTGAATATAAAAAGGGATAGATTTGATATCCACATAATGACTGCAAATATTCATGTCATACAGCTATTTGTTGGCCCCAAATTTTCCCAAGTTCAAGAAAAGTTGAAGGCAACATCCTCAAATTTCTCTTCCTTAGGACAGGATGAAGAATCCAAACCTTTGTTATACAAAATCAAGTGATATTCACAACCTTAATTTTCTGGGAAAACTTCAAAATACATCAAAATTTTCACAAGGATATTGCATCAGCATCTGCAGCACCAGAAAATGAGGAGCCTATACATGGAAACCAAAATCGTCTCTTACCATCAGGATGACCATCATCTATCATTGCAAGGCCCTCCTGCATTATTGATATTCTTATTACAAAATGAGTAGATAGAACTTTAGAACCAATCTTCACATGATATATTGATGTTTCTCTTAAAAGAACATAATTCTTAACTGCATATTCAGTTACCTTAAGAAGAGTTTGAAGGGCATCGATAGCACGGCCTGAAGACCACCCCAGCTTCCTCTCAACTTCCTCAACCATGACATACGCTCGAACCTGGATCATTAAAAGAAAAGGGAGCAGAAAAATTACACCATGGTCAAACTTCAATCTTGATAGCTATTTGTAACAAGGGAACAGCTAGATGAATGCATTTTTTCTTTGAAGTATGAGAAGATGAATCTGTTGTTACAGTGCATAATGTCAGATACCCTTTCAAATGCAGAAACCAACAAATTCAAATTTTCCAGTTGAGATGGGATGGTTTTAACTTTTAGCCTTTAGGCATGCCACCTTGCAAATGTAGAAATTATGCATCACCATGACTGCTAATCAACTACAAGATAAAAATGTACAAAGATGACATTGTAATTGCATAGAAGAGAACAAAGTCATGAGTGATACCGATTAATGAAATACAGCTTTAACTCATAATTCTATAGCTATTCCTAATTTTGAATTACTACTTAATTGCAGGGCTTGCCAAGTTGGATCGATTCTCTGGTCAAACGAGTTGGATATCAAAACTCACCAAGCTTCAGGCAAACTTGTTTCACTCAATCAAACATACTATTAAGCAATGAGTATGAGGGTAACATAACATATGATATTTCCAACTACCAACCTCTTACTTTCAACTGTCCACCTCCTTTCCGACTCACTTCTGTCTATCCTTCGAATAATTCCAATTTCGACAAACGTACATGTCTATGGATTTGACTGATTTATAATTAGATAGCCACAATTAGCAAACTAACTATCATGCATGTCTTCATCATTTTCTCCCTACTTAGAGGAAGTTATCACAAAATTCTACATGACATTTGTGGAATTCATTAGAAAAGTTGACTCGGCGAACAACTTGACTCAGCAGAAAAATGCCTTTGCTACCAACAAGGGAAGTAGTGATTTTCCCTCCACAATTTGTGCATGTCAAACACAGAACAAAGTAACTTCAGCAATAGGTTGTTGAAAATATGGAATGGAGTCACAATGAGTGATAGAAACCTCTCCCGAGTGAGATGGCTTGTACAACTTGAGGTCACTCACATCAGTGGTATCATGTATGCCAAGTTGAGTTTGAATATTACAGAAAAATTGACTATGCCTGATTGTTTGGAAAAGAATATAAGACCCATGCATGATGATTGTTGTGATACCATTGTTTCTCTTAGTGAAGCCAAACATGATCACTAACTTGGAAAGAATGAGGTACTTGATGTTGGTAATTAAATGCCTTGAATTTGGCTTTAGTTCACTTGAGAATATCCTGAATTTTTGTGTGAAGTTTGGCCAATTTTTTCCCAAACACTTTGTCTTGCTCCATCAGCTACTAGACATATCTGGGGCTAAATGAGAAACTAGAATCTCATAAGGTGCCAAAGGTTGGAAGAAATGACTTTGGAAGGTGCCTAATCTTCTAATGAGAAAGGCAAAGAGCACAGACCAAGGTTCAATTAACAACTTTCATCTTAGCTCACACATGAAATAAGAGGAGAAACACAACTAACAATCCAAAGTCTATCATAATCATCTAAAGTGACTCAAGAAGCATGAGTCAAAATCTAAAATGCTAGTTCACAGAAGCCCAATATTGCTTCAAAATGCTTGAAGACCATGTCTGCAACCTGTAAAACATTAACTGTCTTGCTACATAGCATAAAGATTGACATTTTGGAAAGCCAAAAGATAACCACAAAGATACAGTCATGTTGGCATTTAGTCTCAAGTATGTCACTTATGAAGTTTATGAAAAATGATTGCAATGGTCGAGAAGGAACCAGTAATGGCTGATCTATTCCAAGCTTTGAAATTTCAATTGGAAGAGAATCCAACCTAGTTTGTTGCAAATTATATAAAATTGAAGACGTTGCCCATGACTTATAAGTATGAACTAGAAAATTCAAGATAGAACCTCAAAAAACTTCTAAATGAAGATTCATAATTTCCATATTGAAATTCCATATGTCAAGGCTAACTTTGAAGAGATAATTCCAATGGACAAACCAAATAATCTCAAGAAAGTAATGTGATCTAAGTCCACAAAGGAATTTCACCACAGATTCTATTCAGAACATCAAACAAGACAGTCAAATTCCAAAGCCTACATCGGAACAAAATATGTGCTAAAGAAACCAAACAAGCACAATATTCTCAGTATATGTTAGTAAAAGGTCATGTCAAAATAATCATCCATGAAAATTAAGGGCAAGCAAGGAACCTCCAAAGATAAGTGTTTTGAAGAAAGAGAAGAGGGTTTTTTTTTAAGTCTAAAGTACCCAACATTATTGCTAAGTCTCCTATTAAGAGAACTTGTCAAAGAAATTTCATCAAATCCAAAAAACCCAAAATTTGAGTTCCAAAGAAAAAACTGAAAACTAGTATTATAAAGAAAAAGAAGATACTTCAAGAAAAAGAAAATATCAAGCATTATCAGAGAAGTTTCTTATTGGAAGAATTTGTCAAATAAATTTCATCACATGCAAATGTCTCAATTTAGGTTTCAAGACTAAAAAAATTCCAAAAGAAGAGTGGTTAAATATGTTACCAATAGCCTCAAAAACCAAACAATGAAGGTGAGCCAATACAGTTCAACAAGCTATCGCTTCCTCCACAACCAATTTTTGTGATGAAAGGGGGTAAAATACTTACTAAGATTTGAAGATCACCCAATGGCACACTCCAATATGACCCACAAAGCTTCTGTGGCTGTAGATTTGAAGATCACCTTCATTACAACATCAGGATAGCAGCAACAAGATGCACCAAGAGATCACAGCTGACCTAGCCTATTAAGCCTCTAATACGGTAATGCCATGTTAGAGTTAGGAAACTCTTTGACAGACCAAGGACTGCACAACCTAAAGAATTAGCTCACACATAATCTTCAAAAGTGCATAAATAATTCAGATAACATTATAAGCAGTGTTGCAAGGAGACTGGCACTGGTATGGGAGATGGGTACCAGTACCAGTGCACCATTTTAAAAAAATCGGAAAAGAATACTTGGAGACTCCAAAAAAAATTAAAATTTCAAATTTGCCAAAATTTTAAAAATTGTTAAATATTGAAATTGTAAAAATAAAAAAGTATATTATAACTATTACAATTAAATTTAAAATATTTAAAACTTATAAAATTTAGAATATTAAAAAGTAAGAAGAAAAATGAAAGTCTATTATTAAAATATTCAACTTTTAACTTTTAAAAATATAACAACTTTAAAAATAAAAAGTCTAATATCAAATACTAAAACTAAAAACTAAAAAGTAAAACATAAAATTTAAAATATTAAAACTCTTTTACATACTATAGTGAAAAGTCTATTCGCCAAACATTACAAATGAAAACTTTGGACTTTGGAGTCATTTTGCCTTTTTCCTTTCGATTCTGGTTGTTCATGATACGACAAAGGATGAGGAAAAATGCACAGCACACATGGGAAGAATAATATCAGCTAGCAGCGGACAGGGAATTATGCTGTGGATGACGTTCCTGAGCACAGGGAAATTAATTTATTTTTTCTTTAAATGAGAGGTAAAAGATCACTGCTACAACAGCACTCAGATAGATGCTAGATAATGATTCAATAGAAGAAAAAATGAAAACTCTTCAGGGAAAGAAGCTGCTGTGCCATCATCAGATTTGTAGATTATTACAGATTGAAGGAAAATTGCTGTGAATGATAAACTGCAGCACATGCTGTTATAAGACGTTTTTGGGTTTATTTTTCATTTCTTGACATTTAGAGTTGTTTTCTTCAGCAAACATGTCAAGTTTTAGGTTTTCTGTCAGCAGACATGCCAAGACATGGGTGGTACATCTCAATACCTGTCTCTGGTACCAGATATGTGTCCGAGTCTCAGATATGTATCCCAAGGGGTAGGAGACATGTCTCCCTGCAACAGTGATTTTAAACAAATATAACTATGTACAAGAAGAACAAGCTTCCTAGGAGAACTACATTTTTGCTACTTTGTTGCACCTCTTGCTCCATCTTCTCTCTATTGTTGTTGTGCTTGAGCATCCTGTTTATATAGCAGTTCAAAAAGGGAGGAGCATTCAATGCAGGTGGGTGTGGAGGTGCCACATCATGGTAGAAACCTATCAAATACATACAATACATGTTGACTTACCATTCTAGATGATTGGTACACATGTTCTAATTACTTAAGCTAACTTAGAAAATTAACCTAATTAATCTTAACACACATGGTAGATTTACGCCAACAGTAACTTGCCTTTCACTTTCCTCTTTGAACTTTGTTTGGAAAGCAAGTTCAACAATCAAGGGGACCATTTTCCTTTGATCACTTGGACCCATTACCCATGCTCTTTGACATATTTCTTAAGGGATTGTTGGGAGGTCATGGTTTCAATCTTAAGGTTCACATGTTTAATTAGAATACCTTTATACTTGCTTCTAATTTCAAGCACTGCCTCTTCAAGGTTCTGAATTCAAGTTGCTGAGGTTATATGAAGCTATTCTAGTGACAGCAAGCTTTGCCTGCTGTAACTGAATTTGCTTCTAAAATCTGCAATGATTTTATTTTTCCAGAGATTGGTTCTGATATTAAGATTATCTTCATTCTTCTTCATGTCAGAGGCCCAACTAAGCAGTCTCATGTAATAAACACTCTACTGAAATTTTTTCTTTGCTTCTTTAGGATTCCTTGTTTTCAGGGTTAACAATGATAAGATTCAACTTTCTCCATTATGTGTAGTCCACAGCTGAACACAAAAATTCAGATCTCCAGCCTCTGTAACTTTTGAGATCAAATTCTCAACTTAAGATGCATCAGAATAAAGTTACTCTGTGCTGCTGGAATTTTCTAGTAAGAAATGGAAAGAATAAAAGACTTTAATAATATCATGCCCATGACTCTCACAAAGGGCCATAAAGAGAACTTGGGAGATTTCACAAAACTCAAAATTTCTAAAGTTCCCATAAAAAAATTCCGAGTAGAAAAACATCCCTTTAGTTTACAGCAAAAATACATCCTTGAAATTTCACAACAGGATCTCTACGAATTTGCTACAAATAAGAAAATAAGCAAATAGAACAAATCATAGAATACATTCAATGAATGTATGTCACATACAAACCATTTAGCTACTAAAGATATCTCAACCTAATACTGGTTGGCAATAACAATGGGTAACAAGCATAGTGTCCATGGGGAAATCTCTAGGGCTGAGGGCAGAATGGACAATCCTAGGAGGAAGCAGGGTACTCCTCTGGCACTTCTAACACCCAAAGCTGATGAACCAGTAAAGATAGAGAGAAAACCATTAATGCATAAAGAAGATAATCAGTCTGATATCCACTGGGCACCCCTATGAATCATAAACATAATAAGAGTAACTCTTCTATTACTTAATGTTTCTTCCTCTGTAAAATATGTCTCTTTTCCTGATTCTTTCTGCTTCTTCAGTAGCATGAGAAATGAATATTCAGAACCTATGGAAACTTGATAGTTCAAGTCATAAGATATAGTGTATAATAAAAGACCCAGCAAAATAAAAAAGAAAGATTTTGCTTTCAAGAATCTAGAATCATTCTGTTGAACAGTCAAATATGCAATCAAATGCAACTATACCATCATCAAATGAATTCCTATTGTCATAAAGAATAGAGAAGGACAGCTTAATGAAATGGACCTGATGGTTCAATCCTATGTCTTCAATTCTGTAAAACATACCTGAGCCATTTCAAAAATTTCATTATGGTCTTTATTTAATTCTGTAGGAACAGATCGAACAAGCTTTTTCTTCCCAATAGAAAATACTTCGAATCCACTCCCTAGTGCCTGCAAACTCCATTTAAGTTGGATTAGATGCACATAAATTTTCACTACAAGCTATGACGATAATCTGCAGCAAAACATGAAAAATGTGAACACTCTCCACAGTTCCTAATTTATTTCCAAGAAACAAATCAAATGGTAGATAAAAGAGCTAAAAGAAAAGCACTGACACCAAAAGAGGACTTGTTAATAGCACATATAAGAAAAATGCTAGACATTATCAGACAATTTGCTGCATGGAATCATAAGACTTGCAAAACTACATCTAAAACTTTTAGATAATGAATCAGTCCAGATGCAAATACAAGGCCATACCTTGAGCTTACTAATAGCACGCAAACAATCATCTTCTGATATAGCTTCACGGGATGATCTCCGTCTTTTTGAAAGGAGAGCTTGCAGCTCCTGTAACTCAATCAAACCTCCATTGTGTGGTCTTGTTGCCAAACAAATATCAACAATCTGGACCCCTATCCCACTGATGTATATTAAAAAAACAACTCGTTGACCCAATTAAATGGATATATCTATTACTAAATATTTAAATATGATGCCTCACAAATGTTGCTCAAGCACAGCAATCGAAAGCTCAAAGCAATATGGTAACGGATTCCTACAGAAAGGAGCTTTCTACATATTGTACAACAGTGACATGAGAAACATTTTAATTGGTTCTTTATATATACATTTACTGCACTAAAGATCAAAACAATTGTTTACACAGTCATTTTCATCATTTTTCCTTGAAACAATAATTTGAGTCTAATCTATGCATATGGCTAGCATGGAAAGAGTCGGAGAGAAAGATACCAAGTTCATAATAGAAATCACCAATGCCTAGCAGTTCAGCCCAAAATCCCTTGTTTGATGCAAGTGGATCCACACCAACCTTGGCACACATCTCATGAAACTGTGACCTAAAAGCTGGATTCTTCTTTATATCATTCTGTAATCAACAAAAAAAGCAATGAAATTCCAGCTGCAGTTATTTCTTCTTAAGTGAAATTCCAAGGGCAAAAGTCAAATCTTGCCAAAGTGACACCAAAGACAAATCATATCAAATCTATAAGCTAATCCTCTTACCTGCATTTATATGACCCATGACCAACAAAGTAAACAATTCCCCAGTGTCTGATAATAAAATTATCTTAGACTACTATGATAAGCATTCTAGAAACAAACAATAACTGTTTTCATAGTCATGGCATGGGACCATTACAACAATTTATTAATTGATGAGTTTTTTGGATCTTTCTCAGAAATTTAACAGTGTTGTAATCATCATGAAACAACTTGCTGAGATTGGACAACCGACAAACAACAGAATATTGCAAAATAAAGTATCTCCATCCACAGCCAAACTCCTAGTCTATTAAAAAAAATAAAGAATAGACAATGAAAACAGTCTGCATACCTTGTGTTTACGAGCAAAATCTTCAAGCTGTGTCCTGAAGGTAGAAAGTTGCTCCTTCAAAAGATCTGTTCGTATTTTAGCTACATTATCTCCAAGTAACTTGTATTGATCCTGTAGATTAGAAAACCATGAATGATTAGAGGTCAGGAATCAATACTGTTACAAAAATCAAATTCAAAACAAAAAATATGGCCATTGTCTTTAGTTAAAAACCCTTTGTACATGACATGTAAACAGATCCAAATCAGAAAAGACATACACGAGCTGCAGCAGCAGTTTGAAGCCCTGATATTCCTGGTCGACGCCTCATATTTGACCCCTAACTCAACAATTCAAGGTAGATTCAATAAATTTGGGTGCTTTCAAAAACAAACAATAAAAAAAATGCATCCACAGATGAAAGTTATCTGATATTACAAACAGTAAACTTTGAGTTGAGAGTTAAAGTATACATGCAACTTCTCACAGCATTCTTGCAAAGACTTTTCTAACCAAAAGCTCACAGGATATGGTCCAAAACATCAATTGACAACTTACACAAAGATTTTTCCCACATGCTCTTTTCAAATTTTATGGACTGTGGAAGCCTTAGATCTGTAATTTTGTACCCTGTTAAAAGATCCAAAAAATTAGACATCAAATACATGAAATACCAAAAAAAATGTTTAAAGGATACACCCCCTCAAGTTTGTTAAATATTGGGGTCAGGTTTGGGTTGCAGCAGCAAAATGCTACCCAAATAATGGTGGGGTCCCCAGTTCTATCCCCATGGGTATCCTGTTGCAGCCAGACTGTGTGAAGAAAGGAAGAAGCACTCGGTATGGTGCTGCCAGCGATGCTAGTGGAAAGAAGACAGCAATATTGATTGTAATATTCTGTTGTAATGCTAAAAGGAAGGTTCATAGCTCCCAGGGCAAAAGAGCATTTGCTCAACATTCAAAAAAAAAAAATATAGTCAACTAAACCTTCCTTAACTAGACAGAAAAACTGAGCAACAAAGTATCCAAAACTATTGGTATTTACTATTAACATTCTAAATGGTAAAATAAATATGCAGTATTACATCACAAGAACTAATGTAAAGGAAGGAAACTGTTCAGACTAGTGCAGTCAAAATATAAATTATTATTTGGCTTTGGCCCAACCATCATGCTAGTTTCCTATAAACTTTAAAATGAGAGATTCTTGTTTAAATATACATAAAGGATATGAAACTTGCATCTCAGGCTAGCCCCTAGTATCAATATACCAAAAATTAATGAGATTCATCTATTCTCTACCTTACTAGTGAGTATATGTTACACATTTATGACCACAATATATTTTCTATGTGGTATCAGAGCCATGTTTGTGAGAAGCTTATTCAGCATCCAATAAATTAAAAAAAAAAAAAAAAAAATCAATTGCAGAGCAAATCAAAGACACTCAATAGGTTCACAGAATCAATGCCCTAGAAATCCGATTTTTCTGCTCTGAGGATTTTCTACTGCAAATTTCTGTGAATGCCCTATAAAAACCTTTCGTGCCCTAGCCTCTGAAAAAGAGAAGACCTTTTTTCTATCTCTAGCAATAGTTGCATGGCCACAGATACGGATACGTATATATATATATATATATATATATATATATAACTCTTAACTATTATTTATTATTATTTAAATTTTAATATGTTGTTAAATTATATGTAATTATTTTATTTTAACTTTTTATTTTAATTAAATGTTGAAATATATGACATTTAGGTATTTTTATTATGGTAAAGGCACAGATAACAGATACAGAGGTAGTTATAGCTGTTAATGTTTATGACAGCGTCAGTCAGATTCTTCCAGCTGTCTTTGTATTTGCTATTTTGAAGCTGGGCCGACCTTCAAACTGTCTTATTCAAAACTGACATGCAGTGGAATCTTTTTGTAATGCCTCCTAAATTTAGTTGCATGATTCCTCTTGTGCGTCCTCTTGTAACTGTCCTGCAGTCACCTTCTGACATACAGAGGAATCTAACTTGCATGTATCTGACATGCTATGTTTAGAAAACCACTTTGTATTTACATTCTTTCTGTATTCAGAGGTGAAGTTCGAATTTTTGAAGTGCAGATTGGTGTAAGGTGCAGACTGTGATAACTATTGACAGTTTGGAGGTCACTCAGTTCTGGATGTGTATCAGATTGTGATGCTGTGTTTTGGCCTTCATTATCAGCCTCTATTGTAAAGGATTTCTCATTGTGATTCAATAATATAAGAGATATTATTGGCTGGGTTTTTCTCCCTCAGGAGGAGGGTTTTCCCAGGGTAAATTCTGTGTGTTTATTTGTTCTTGTTGTTGAATTTTTCTGTCTTCTGTTAGCTCTTATTTCTGGTTCTTAAATTTAACATGGTATCAGAGCGGGTCTAAAGAAAAGATCCAGAACCAGAACTCTTAAGTCTTGAAATATTCTTGCTTGTCTTCTAGCCTGTTTATTTCAGCTTTCTTCAATGGTGAACGGACTCAAAGTTGAAGACAGGCTGGATGGTGCATCCAACTTTACTTCATGGAAATTCAGAATCCTAATTGCACTTGAAGAAAATGACCTTCTCAACTATGTGAAGACTGATGTAGCTGAACCTGCTGATGACACTAAGAAAGCTCAATGGAGAAAGAACCATATTATGGCAAAGAAGATTTTGATTGATTCTGTTAAGGATCATTTGGTACCTGTCATTTCAAAGCTAGATTCAGCTAAAAAGATGTTTGAGTGTCTTCAAAGTTTGCATGAATTTAACAACTCTAGCAGAGCTCTAGCGTTAAGGCGTCAACTCTTACATATTAAAATGGCTAGAGGAGAATCTGTTGTATCCTTCTTCATGAAGATTTCAGAATTGAAGGATCAGCTAAATGCTATTGGAATTCTATTGAAGACAAAGACCTGGTTATATTGGCCATGAATGGCCTTCCTCACTCTTGGGAATCTTTCATTCAAGGAATTAGTGGAAGAGCTGAGTTACCCAATTTTGATCGTTTGAGAGCTGATTGTATTCAAGAGGAATGCAGATTGGAGGCACGAGGAAATGGGCGAAGATCTCACCATGAAGAAGAGCATGTCCTTGCTGCTCATACTTCTAAAAGGAAAGGAAGGAAAGGAAACTTCAAGAGGTATGAAGATAGGAATTTTGGTTCAGCCCCTGAACCTAAGAAGAAGAAGGATCTATCTAAGATTCAGTGTTTCAGATGTGACAAGTATGGTCACCTTGCTAAAGATTGTCCATCAAGACCTAAGCATCAAGTTGCTGTTACAAATGTTGAAAATGAATCTACTCATAGAGAATCAAGTGAAGATTCAGAGGGTTTCTTGTTTATATCAGCTCTTTCAAGTAATGTTCCTACTGATAGTGAGACTTGGCTAATTGATAGTGGTGCTTCTCGCCATCTTACGGGATATCGAGAACATCTTTCTGATCTAAGAGAAAAGGATACCCACTTGCAGGTTATTATTGGTGATGATGCTTGTTATTCTGTGAAAGGTGCTGGAACTACATCCTTTCATTTAAATTCAGGAATTCCTCTTCATCTGAGTGATGTTCTATTCGTTCCTGGAATCAAGAGGAATCTGATTTCTATTTCAGCATTGGAAGATAAAGGATATCAAGTTGCATTTGCTGAAGGCAAAGTTCTTGCATGGAAGAAGAACTCCAGCATTAAGACAGCTCGTGAGATTGGTGCCCGTTATGAGAGTCTATATAGACTTTCAGCTCGTCCTATTCAAGCTCTAGCACATGATTCCATGAGTTCTAGCGAGTTGTGGCATAAAAGATTTGCTCATCTAAATTTCAGAACTCTTTCTTCCATGGAGAAGGTGGTCATTGGTCTCCCAAAGCTCAATCAAGAACATGATGGTGTCTGCAAAGGTTGTGCTTTAGGTAAGAACATTAAAAGTCCTTTTCACAATAGTGAAAGTAGAGCAAAAGGAATTTTAGACTTGATTCATTCAGACTTGTGTGGACCTATGTCTGCTGCATCATTGAGTGGTTTTTGGTACTATGTGACTTTTATTGATGATTTCTCACGTAAGACTTGGATTTATTTTCTAAAATCTAAAGAATCTGATGAAGTCCTGTCTAGATTTAAAGAGTTCAAAGCTCAAGTAGAGAATTTGTCTGATAAGAGGATCAAAGTTTTAAGGTCTGACAATGGGGGTGAATATACTTCTGGTGTTTTTCAAAATTTCTGTATTGATGCTGGGATTAAGAGGGAGTTTTGTGTCCCTTATAATCCACAACAAAATGGAGTTGCAGAAAGAAAGAACAGATCTATTGTTGAGGCAGCGAAAGCCATGATCCATGATCAAGGCCTTCAAATTTTTCTTTGGGCAGAAGCTTGCAGGACAGCTGTTTATGTTCAGAATCGTAGCCCACATCAAATTTTAGACAATATGACTCCTGAAGAAGCATTCACAGGTATCAAACCTGAAGTTGGTCATTTTAGAATTTTTGGATGTCCAGTTTACATTCATGTACCTAAAGATAAAAGATCTAAATTAGAACCTTCAGGCAAAGAGGGAATTTTTGTTGGTTACAGTGAAACTTCAAAAGCTTACAGGGTCTACATTCCGGGACAAAAGCAAATTGAAATCAGCAGAGATGTTTCATTTGAAGAAGATGTAGCTTGCAAAAGATCTAAAGGATATTCTATGGAAATTGATAGAGAAGATCATGAGACTTCTCAAGATATGGACATTGCTGCTCCTGATTCCCCTTCTAAGATTCAGAGGGAGACTCTTGATTTAGAAGACCCTCTTGGTCTTGTTGATCCTTTAGATTCCTATTCTGGACCAAGTAATGTTTCATCTGACAAGAAGAGACCTTTGTGGGCCAGGCATACTATGGAAGAGGCTGAAAAATTTGTAGCCCCTCGTGGTACTTTCAGAGAAAGTAAGAGACCTCATAAGTTTTCAAGTTATGTTGCTTCAATGAGTCATATTATTGAATCTAAGCCTTCAAGTTTTGAAGAGGCTTCAAACCAGCAAGTATGGAGAGATGCCATGACAGAAGAATATCAATCTATTATCAAGAATGATGTTTGGGATATTATTCCAAGACCTAAAGGTAAATCTGTTGTTTCTTCTAAGTGGTTGTTCAAAATTAAACATGCAGCTGATGGAAGTATTGAAAAGTATAAAGCCAGATTTGTAGCAAGAGGTTTTTCTCAAAAAGAAGGTATAGATTATGAGGAAACATTTGCTCCTGTAGCTCGGTATACTTCCATCAGAACCATTATTGCTATTGCTGCTGTTAAAGGATGGAAATTACATCAAATGGATGTAAAGACAGCATTCTTAAATGGTGTAATTGAAGAAGAGGTATTTATTGAGCAGCCAGAGGGTTTTGTGATTCATGAGAAGGAATCACATGTATGCAGATTGAAAAAGGCCTTGTATGGCCTTAAGCAAGCTCCACGTGCGTGGTATGAAAGAATTGATCATTATTTAGTAAGCTTGGGCTTCCTCAAAAATGATGCAGATCCAAATCTCTATTTCAAGGTAATTGAAGATAAAGCATTAATTTTGGTTCTTTATGTTGATGATCTTTTTATTACTGGAGGAGATGATCTTATTGCTAAATGTAAGGAAGAGTTAACCTCTGAATTCGAGATGAAAGATCTTGGTCTTTTGCATTACTTTCTTGGTTTAGAAGTATGGCAAAGACCAAATGAGATTTTCCTGAGTCAAGGGAAATATGCTATTGACATTTTGAAACGATTTGGTATGTTAGACTGCAAGTCTATGTCAACTCCTATGGAAGCAAATCTGAAAAAGCTACATGAGGTTGCTGCCACTTCAGATTTAGTTGATCCTACTATGTACAGGCAGTTAATTGGTTCTTTAATGTATTTGATCAATACTAGGCCTGATATATGTTATGCTGTTAACACTCTTAGTCAGTTCATGTCTGAGCCTAGACAGATTCATTTTGTTGCAGCTAAGCATATATTGAGATATGTTCGTGGTACAGTGGGATATGGTCTGAAATATACTTCTTGTGAAGATCTGAAATTGCAAGGTTTTTCTGATTCAGATTGGGCAGGGTGTGTACCTGATAGGAAGAGCACTTCTGGTTGTTGTTTCAGCTTAGGGTCTACTATGATTTCTTGGTGCAGCAGAAAACAGTCATGTGTGGCTCAAAGTACAACAGAAGCTGAATATGTGGCAGCTTGTGTGGCAGCTCGAGAAGCAGTGTGGCTTCGAAAGCTTCTTGCAGGACTGTTTGGGCAGGTTTTGGAACCTACTGTGATTCTTTGTGACAACCAAAGTTGTGTAAAGCTTTCTGTTAATCCGGTTTTTCATGATAGAACCAAGCATGTGGAGATCAAGTATCATTACTTGAGAGATATGGTTCAAAGGAAATCAGTTGAACTCAAGTATGTTTGCACGGATGAGCAAACAGCTGACATTCTCACCAAGCCACTTCCTAGAGTAAAGTTTTCTTATTTTCGAGATAAGCTTGGTATTGTGGAGAATGTTGCTCTTGCTGAGAGAGAGTCTCAGCCTCAGTGACTCTTGCTTCATGTGTTAATGCATTTCTCTCTGCGAGAGAGATTTGAGGTGCAAGCCCTTGTTAGCAGAGAGAGATTTGAGGTGCAAGCCCTTGTTAAGGCATTTCTCTCTGCGAGAGAGATTTGAGGTGCAAGCCCTTGTTAACGCATTTCTCTCTGTGAGAGAGATTTGAGGTGCAAGCCCTTGTTAACGCATTTCTCTCTGCGAGAGAGATTTGAGGTGTAAGCCCTTGTTAGTGCATCTTTCTCTGCGAGAGAAATTTGAGGTGAAAGCCCTTGTTTCTTTCTCTTGGAGTAGCCATGGTGGACATCACAATGAGATGACTACATCACGATGAGGTGATTTGTCTTGTACAGCTGGAAGTATCCTCCCTAGCTGAGAGGGAGTGTTAATGTTTATGACAGCGTCAGTCAGATTCTTCCAGCTGTCTTTGTATTTGCTATTTTGAAGCTGGGCCGACCTTCAAACTGTCTTATTCAAAACTGACATGCAGTGGAATCTTTTTGTAATGCCTCCTAAATTTAGTTGCATGATTCCTCTTGTGCGTCCTCTTGTAACTGTCCTGCAGTCACCTTCTGACATACAGAGGAATCTAAAATCCAGCCATATATCCAACAGCTAGAGATTGAGACCTTGAAGTGAAAGGTGCGGCAGAAGCATAAGGATCTAGGGAATAACCTACACCTATCAGTTATCACTCATATATCGCTCAGGGCTGCAGGAGGAACCTATACCACCTAAGGAATTCATTGGAGAAGAAGCAGCATGCACGAACAAAGAATCAAAAAGCACCACCCTTCATCACAGCTTTCTTTTGCTTCCCACCTGTGGATTTTAGCCAAATACGGGTCAGATTTATTAAAAATCCAAATCATGCAGCATCCAGCGCAGCTGGAAAAAACTATTTTTTTTGGCGTGTGTGGGTACAGCATCCGACCCGTATCTGCGTCACATCATACCCATAGCCATACCAACAGCAGTAGGCATGCCTAGTGAGGGGGGTGGGCATATCCAGCAACACTGATTTCCAGGAATGTTAGGCAACCCATCAATGATATTCTCCAAGTAGGATATGCCAGAAACCCAAGCTTGACTGATGCTGCTACTAGACAGTACATCATCCAAAGGCCTCACCATATACCTAGTATCTAATGAAAGGAAGTTGATCAGACCACTTTTGATAGAATCTAGAATCTTTTGTAACTCCCATTATGTTCTAAATCATCCCCATTATTGTAAACCACCAGCTCTACCTCTGCACCTATCCTCACGACTCACAGTTTGAGATTCAAGGTTTACATCACGGCCAAAGCTTGTTGTAACTGTAACTGTAGAAATGAAATTTCTCTTGGCAGGCATTTGGGCTCAAGGTTTGCTTCAGTTGAACATCAGTTAAGGGGAATAGATGAGAGAACCACAGAAATTGAGGGGCAGAAGAAGGAAGTTGAATCTTTCTTTGGGATTAAATCATAAATCATTATTTTGATCAATATGACATACTAGGATAATGCTCAAAGTGTACTCAAAACCGAAAAGCATGAGCATGATAATGGTCAGAGTATTCCCAAACTCCAACACATGAGCATTATGCCGGTAATAACCATGAAAGTAGAGGAACCCTATGAATCTCCATTATTAAAGAAACTCCTCAGTTTCTCATTCACGAATTTTATATGCATAATGTCAATATTGAAATAATGATGGAACACGCAAGAAAACTGCCAGAGGGGATGAAACTGTGCAATGGCCCAATTCCTGAACATTTCAGTTATGTAGTCCAACTGTTACATCCCCTCTATCTTGAACTTGATTATGGCAATGAAATTATGGTCGTTATGTTAGTTGTGATTAACTGTTTTTCATGAGAATGTGAAATTGGGAAGAGAATATTTAATTATATGTTGAAACGGCTAATGTGAATGATTTTCTTAAGTATTTGAAAATGAATGTGAAGATGAGTTTATATTTTATATATTTACATATATGATGAGAACGGTTTAACCCTATTTTCCTTTTTTCCAAGTGGTTGCAGGATCATCAACGCCCGAGGGAAAAGGAAATATCATCAGGGAGAGGACGTAGTTAACAAAGGATCAAAATTATCAATCTGCCATGAGTCGGTGTAAGATGGTTGTGTTAAGACATAACCTTGGTCATAACTCTTTTAATAAAATAATTGTTTAACAAGTCAATTTAAATTATTTATCAATAATTCCCTTTTGAAGTTGAGGAAATCAACTCATGGTATACACCTTAAGAGATTGTAAATGGTTATAAATATTAAATTTATAATAATAACTATAATTTTAAAACCATCGATTAAAATATAAAAAGATAAGTAATGCTAAAGGCTGATGGGAAATAAGAAGGAAAAATTAATTAAGGAGAATTCAACTAGCGCCGGTGTGGGAAAGGTGGTAACTTTCCGCCAGCTTACTACTTCCTTGTTGAACGTCCAAGAGAGGAGCTCAGGAGTCGCGTGCTGAAGGAAATCTTGGACTCGGGCTTTGAGGAGCTTTTCCTCTTAAATAATGGCATTCGATTCCTTCTTTGGGGGGGTTTTATTCATTCGTTCACCCGCATTCTGTGGAGACATTCTTCATTTGTTCATTGTATCGAGCATCAAAAACAGTTCTCCATTCTTTGTCAAGCAAAAGAACTCCATTCTTTTCCTTGTCTTTACATCTTAGGCGTCCTTCTGTTATTGAGAAAAATCTCCCATTTGATTCTTTTAAATTTTACCATCATAATATATCAATGACTCCTCTCGTAAGCCTTATTTTCAGATGGCATCTTAAATAGGGAGGCGTTCAAGATTTATCTCCTGGGTCGCACGAATTGGAAGCATTATCTCTACATTCGAAATTCGGTATCTAGAAAAACGTTTGATTATGTGTTGCCGCCTCCAAATCATTCTCTAGTAGAAGGGAGGAAGCCGCCTTGTCGCATTGTTGATATTTTGAGAAGAGTTCTTTGTTCTTCTTCGAGCTTCAATTTCATTTCATTCAGGCACGTATTAGGAACTTTAATGCGTTTAAAACCTAGCAATGAAAGAACTTTATCTTCTTTTAAAATCTTCAAGATGAAATATACTTTTCGATGTATCACTTGCTTTGAGGAGAATGTTTAGTATTCAGTTCTTGCTACCTCTGTACATGTCGATGAAGACATTCTCATCATGAATTTGTAGAGTGGCAAAGCTTGCATACATTATGCTCTTTCCTGATCAATGTCGACCCTGTATGCTTGTTCGAATCTCCTTATTATTCTCTGTTGTCACCTTGGTCTTTACCGAGCACTCTTTTCCTCTGTCATTATTTATTTGAACTGGGTCATCTTTTCCTCTAACCCAAACCTTTATGTGAAGCATGAAGAAGAGTATTATTTGTAGATACTCTGCAACGGAAGGATTTATTCATGTTCTAAAACCCTTGTTTTGGAAGGATATATCGTTGAATCTTTCATCTTTAGAAGTATATTGATACAGGTCTTTTGTCTCTTCCTCTCGAAAACTTATTCAATAATAGACTCTTTTGTTATATATATCTGTGTAGTTCATTAGATTGGAGTTCAAAACACTCTGTTATCTAAAACTGAAAATAGTTCGAGACATCTTGAAATCTCTTGTGAAATTATCTATCCTGTCTAAACCGAGCCCTCTCCACTCCACTCTTTAATTTCTAAGTTGGATAGGAGCATATCCTCTTCCACTCCAAGATCCTTATCTGGCACTTGAATGTTGTAGATTTGGAAGGACCCTATATCGAACAGCCTCTTTCTACCTCTCTCTCTCTCTATGGGTAAAATTTGTTGATTAGTAATAAAAGGAAGGGAAAGTTTGTGTGCCTAGTCTCTCTCTCTCTCTTTCAATAAAGATATCAGCATAATATTAAAATAGGATATGATTCCAATACCAAGTTATTGTAATATAAAACCCTAAGGTTAAGATTTAACCTCGAACTAAGAGAAAAATGATAACCAAACTTGATATTGTAAGATTAGAACTTGACTCGAGAATTATCATGTCGAGCAAGGGTGAGGGTGCTGACGGCACAAGAGTGCCAGTAATATCGGCACAGGAGTGCCAATAATGATAAAAATCCTTGGCCAAGGTATGATGCCAGTTAGGCATTGGTCAGCTATCATGATCCAGATATACTTCTGGTCAGAATGATCCTTCTGGTTAGGAGGTACCTACAGAGGAGGGATCGACCAGCAGTATAGGTTCATGACACCAAGCTTAGAATGGCATGATGATAATTTGATCCTTGTTGATTACCCGCGTGAAGGGTCGGATTCTTCAGTTGAAGAAACTCGGAAGACCAGTAGGTCTTGGATGGGCAGAAAAGCCCTTGATGATGTTTCTCTTTCTCTCAAAGATAAAGTTGTTCAAGCAATTCAGCATAATGATGATCTCATATTGAATTCTTTTCTCTCTCTCTCATAATTCCAGGTACATGCCTTTTAAGTTTATTATCAATGCTGCAATAAATGTTATCTCCTTTTAGTTAATTGTTTATATGTACAAAACTGCAGTTGATTATTTAGACAGTTGTTTGTTCTTCCAACTGAAATGGAAAATTTGAAAGTTAGTTAATGCTCTTCTGTGATTTCAGTTATTGAAAGCAGTTAGTTGTTTCCTTTCAGCTGAAACTGAAAGTTTAAGAGTTAGTTGTGAAATTGATTATGATGTAATTATTTAGAAATTGATTTTCTTTTCTGTTCAAATTGCAAAGGAAACCTAGCAAGAAAACAAGTTAGTTGAACTTTGGCTGAAACTGGTAGTTGGTTTACATTTTTAAACTGTAGATTAAATAGAGTGTTACACCAACTGTACTCCAACATACAAATAGGTGCTGTTTGGAACCCCACCCATAATCCACTTAAGTCATCGACAAAAAAATCATCTCTTAGGGTCATGTTTTCAAATAACAAAATCATAAGCACATTATGCAATGTAAGCAATATGGCACTGCAAGCTTGTATAGGACAAGATCGACTCTATCCAAAATCTCAAACAGTCAATGATATCTTGCTGGCAACATTTAATATTTCTCCAACAACAACTTACTAAATTTGCATTGCTGTTTGACTTGCTTATGAACTTTCTGTAGCTTCAAGCCTGTCGCTAAGATAAACTGTCACTATGATAGTCTTGAAAGGAACAGTAACTCTTGTGGTGGCTTGTAAGGAAACTTGTAAGGAGCTACTTCTAGGAGCTACTTGTTTTGTGGTACTGGACCTCAATGGAGACCTACAAATGAGGGCTTAAATGACAGGACCTGTTTCAGTTGTATGTGACACAGTGTTCCATAGGGATGTCACATGATTCAGTGGTAAATGAATGGCTAGGAAACATATAAGTAAAAGAAAGTGAGATGGAAGCAGCTGTTGATGTAGGTGAACACTTCTAAGAGATTTTGACTGAAGAAAATGTTATTGATATGCTGATAACAACTACCGACATTGCAGAAATGAGTTTGGAAAATCTGACAAACTTCTTCCCTAAATAATAGAGGATAATTGACTGTAGAGAATATATGTTGGATTAATGGTAATTTTGGCAAATAGGATGACTTTACTTGATCATCATAGTTAATTTAATAGAAATGAGAAATGCGGTTCCATTCAATCATGTAATAACCACATATTTAAAATGTGAGCAGATTTTTCAGAAGCTATTCAACACACAATTTAACTAAGACATGGACTCACATCATAAATATCATTAAAAAAATTGAGCTGGTGAAGCTCTGGGTTCAAACTTTAAATCCTAACACATGTTTATTGAGACACCTGAGTTCAAAACTTCTCTGTAGACAAAATCTGCAGTAGGGGATATGCACATAAGAATGGAAGCTATGTAAGCCCAGTGGCTTTTAACACCTGTTGACCCATCCCTGTGAGCAGTAAAAGTCATAGTCAACGGGAAACTCCAGCATAGGAACGAGGATCTCATCCTCATCCCCATCCCCATCACCATCAGCATCCCCACCCCTGTATCTTCTGGTGATTATAATTTTATATGATATAGATGTAGCCTTATTTATTTACTTCCGCACCCTGATATGAAATGCCAACCACTATTCCCATACCTGTACTCCCACCCTTCCACCACTCTGTGCCACACAACCATCCGTCCTCCACCCCCTTCCCTAGACAACCATTCATCACCTAACCCCCTCGACCCCACAAGGTCTCTAGGCGACCATGATAAGAAATCAATAGCTTGATCACTACACAAAAGGCGAGAGGGATTGCCCTACCCAATTGGGTGTTAAGCTCTTTAAGCAAAAGCGAGCTAGTAATTAGGCATACTCTCATTATCTTGGAGTCCTGAAATATGTCAAATTCCAAACCACTGATACTCAGCATAACGCAATGAATAGGTTTGGATGTCTTGAAGCTAAAATTTGTGTTTCACTTATTCAAGCTGAAGTAACGGAGAAACCTTGTTTTCAAAATTCACTTGAATAAGTTTTAAATGCATTGAAAATTAGGTCCTCCATATCTTGTTCGTTAAGCACCCAAATTGTGACACAGCTTGTCTGCTCCACACGAGTCTCATGACCATGCTGAAACAGCTAAAAAAAATAGCATATTTTACATCCTCTTTCACCGTAATATGCCATAAATCTGTCAATCTCTCTATCAAAAGTTAACATGTTCATTAATTAATCAATTCTACTCCAAAACCATGTCAAGAATTGGCGGATCACCCCAAGTTGCCCTGCCTAATATTTTGCATCAAACACCAGTACCATGTTCCATGGGAATCCACACAGTCTAGATCAATTAAAAAAAAAAGTAGCACATAAAATCTCAAGGTAAAAATACACCCACCTACGTTACACATTTGAGAATAATTATCATTAATGGGAACAATTTTTCATATTAAAGTTATCTTATAGGATTGCAAACTTCAACGCATAATTGAACAAAACCCCAAAATAAACGATGTACATACTTGCAGAAACCCTTGAAATCGAAGAAGAGGCTTACAACCTTCCAATTGCACTCTCAGAGCATCATGTCCTGTCCTATTTCCTCTTTATCAGATGCTCAAAATGAAATTTCAATAACTGAAAGGCTTTCTCTTGGTGGCTTCAGACTAAAGATTAGTTGCCCCTCGGAATGGCAGGACGCCTTAAAATTGTTCCGGCGGGCTATATTTAAATCTATCTAAAATTTGTCGAGGCGTTGTGCAATATGCGGGTTTTTTCGTCGTTGATATTTGTTTTTAATCAAAGGTGATTTACATGGATAGAATGCATTCGATAATGAAGGATTTATTAGGTTAAATGTTTTTAAATTCCTTTTTTATGTTCTTATAAAGTTAAACTTTATAAATTTAAAAAATCATTCATATCATCCCTTAGATAAATTTTATAAATTTAAAATCATTCATCTCATCCCTTAAATCAGGTCACTTTAAGATAGTGTTTCAGAAGAAAAATTAAAAAATAATAATAATTTATAATTGGTAATTTTAAATTTTAAATAATTAAGATTTAAAGATTAATATAATTGTAATGATAGAATTTGTGTACTCATATTAAATCTTTTTTATTTTTAGATTTATTTTAAGAAAATGTTTTAATATAATTTTACAATAATATGTGGTATATTATTGCATTAATTTTGGCTCTTTATTCATTCTTACTTATTTTTATTTACACATGTTCTTATACATATAACATTATACTTGTCTTATCTACACTAATTCTCATACATTCTTCTTATTTATTTGTCGAATTCTTTATTTATTCTTACTTATTTTTATTTACACATGTTCTTATACATATAACATTTTCCTTGTCTTATCTACACTAATTCTCATACATTCTTCTTATTTATTTGTCAATAATTCGACATATTCATTTTTGATCTTGAGATATGCCATTTCTTGTGTTAGATCATTTCCATAGCACATGGAAGTGATCCCACATTGTATAAATTTGTCCTAAATTTTAAATGTTAATATTCAAAAGTTTGACTCCTACCCTTTCCTTGTAATTGTTGGAAGCCAACTTAGTACACTTTTGTGTGACGATTCATTATGTATTGGCATTTAAAGACATCTATTTGAGTATTATACACAGCTAAGAATCATTTGAAATATTGAAACACCCAAGGAGTATTCAGTAGGAACGCTTGGTGCATTAAAAGAAGATATCTACATCTGAATTCACATCTTAGATTGTTTCCATATTTTCTCAATAATTTTCCATGTTGCCAAGGTCATAAAGCTAGTCATCCTAGGGAGTTGATTGAGAAGAATGTGCACCCTAGCAATTCAGTGAACTCCCCAAGGTATTTTTATATGATACCAATCCTTATGCTAGAGCAAACAATAAATATTGCAGTGAATTAGGTAATAGAAGTACCAAATTTGCAAAATCAAATATATAAGTTATAGATTAGATTTACACTATGAAAGTGACTAAGAGTTGTGAGGTTGACCCACACAAAATCCAAGGACATTTGGCATTCTAAGGTCATCATTTTCCTATGTTGTGGCAAATCAATTCTATAAGTCACTAACATTCATTAGTCATTCTTAGATCAGGAGCTAAGAACACCCTTTTGCTTGCATTTAATTTCCTAAAATAGCTTTTATTATTATGATACCCACCCCTTTGTTATTTATGTTAATTATGCCTTTATTGATAGCATTAATTAATTAACCTAGGTAGCACCATAGGAAATTGTATTTTCCTTTATATTTTGGTAAACTCATCTTATTTTACACCACCCTAGGGTTTGACCTTAAGGTTATACCTTCATTGCTTTCAAGGATTTCATATATGTATTTTCTAATTATTATATTATTTTCCAAATCCTATGAGGGTTCGTGTTCCTAGTCTATATTATTCCATTATTATATCTCTTTACTTAGGATTTTGGTTGATTGTAGCCTTCATTTTCCCCATCCCACCCACCCTCCAATACTTTATTAGGTTTTATTTTTTAGATCTAATACACCACTATTTTTTTATTTTTAAAATCTAAAAGTGATCTATAGTTCCTAATCATCCTTTGATAAGGAGTGTTCATTTAAACCCTATTATGGCTACCCATACCAATAATAATGAAATAGTTCATAATGCTCATGTTGAGAACCATTTTGATGATCCACAAGACTATAATCACAAGGCTCACTTGGTTAAGCAACGTCTCTTGTTTATTGGGTAAGCACTAATTGATGCATTTACTCAAACTAAATATCCTTTTCAATTGGTGAGTCTCTTTTATAAGATATTGGAAGGGTGCCCTTTAGCATGGATGTTATGTGTTGTTTGATCCTTATTGACCTCTTCTAATGGTGTATCCTTTATTCCCTCTCCTTCTTTCGATCCTAATCCTAACACCACCACTCACATGACCACCATTGTTAATCCTAATGTAACTCTTACCTCTAATATCCCTCCTACATTTCACATCGTCATTGTCCCTCAACATGGCTTACCGCCTAGCTACACCCCTTCTACCATGCCTTCTTTTGATGCTTCCATCCCCTTTAGTTTTTCATTTATCTCACATCCTTCTACTCACATATCCACTAGTGTCACACCCTTCATTCATTCGTCTCATAGTACTCCTCCTTTCTAACCAATGGCTTGCACTATTACTCCATCTCACCCATTATTAACCCTTCTTATAATGTGATCCACCTATCCATGATTATGTCTGAACATCCCTTACCTCACAACCTCATTATACTTCCTTTATTATTTCACATATACCTAACACTACCATGTGTCTACCTCTATCTTATATACATACTTTTAATAAATGGTCAATCTTAAGAAGGAAATCAATAACAATAAAAATGATTATATTGCTTACAATACACTACATCACATACCATTAATATTTGAGGTGGTTACATATCTATTGTTTGATGGTTTAGTGGCCCTTAGGTTTGAATCATATAAAGATTAGTCCACATAAAATATTTTAATGATGATAAGATCTTAGCCAAGAACCTTGAAGGACTATGTCACTTGATGGTTTTATTGTTTACCTCATGTTCTATATAGTGGCTCAATGATTTATCTATAACCTTATTAAAGAAATTTCATATTAATATGGGTTTAAAAAGCATTGTGATTGACTTGACTAGATATATCCAATGAAGTAATGATCCTATAAATGATTACATCATTTGTTTCTAATTTTTGTACAATAAATTAAAATATTATTTTGTTGATGATGAGCTACAAATTATGTTTATTAAGAATAATGTGCATTTGAGTACATTGCCCTCTTTTAGAGATATGTGTGCGCATTTGAAAAATGTCGAGGCCAAAATCTTAGCATTTAATATTGATTAAATGTGGATTTTAATCTCAATCTTCTTACCTTTCAAAGTTTCAAAATCCAAACACTTTCTTGAAGGGATGTGGTGTGAATCAAAATATTAACCAAGTTCCTTATACTTCTACTTTTACTTCCTTCAAACAAAATACTCTTAAGAAGTTTATTGACAACAACAATCCCTAGACGGTATTCTCCAAATCTTAATTTTAAGTGCTAATTTGATTTCTCTTCCTTTGTTACATCCATTAGAGCCAAATAAACCACCTATGCTAACCTATAATGATCAAAAACATTGTAATTTCCATAGAATTAAGGGCCATACAACATAATCATGTGTGGATATAATGCACAAGGTACAAGATCTCACATACAACAACATAATCGACATGATGGGTGTATAATGATAATGGAAATCCTTTGATTACACCTACAAATAGGTGATTAGGCAATTACACTAATTATTTTCCTTTTCATATGACTAATATTGAGGATATTACATAAGGATGATGGCATTATGGATGATTTGCATGATGAATTTAATTATTTATCACACTTGAATGCTTTTATGGGATCAATTGAAACTAATACTACATCTTCTCTAGCTTCTCCCAATATTTTTATCATTTCCTAATGAGGGAATGCCACAATACAATCATTATGAGTTATTGGATGTGTAGGGACTCAATCTGTTGTGCACCTTTTTGGTTGATTACCTTCAGTTTCATGTGCTATCTTGGCCATGTTTGACCCATTGTTAATAATCAATCTGATAAATTCTAAATTGGTCTAAAATTATACCTTTGGTTGTTATATTAGTCAAATACCCAAGTTGAAAAACCAAAATTTGGCTTATGGAGTGTTTTAAGATTTTGGAGTTTGGAGGTTATTTATACCTGCATACATTCCTTACCGATCTCGACTCTTTGCTTTGATTTCTCTTAATAATTGGCTAAGTGTTGTTTGTCACCTTGTCTAAGATGTAGTTGTATCCATCCTTGCATGCCTTTCTTATGAATCCCAAAACTCTACCTAAAAGCTTTGTAAAAATGACTATAATTTTTTTAGCCTTTTAGACTATTAGGGTTTCCCTTACATTTGTACGACTTTTAAGCATCCTAAACCCCAATGTCTAAAGGTTAAAATTTGCCTCCATGTTGTTTCAATGGAGTTTCAGAGTTTCGCTTCCTCTAATGCCCATCCTTGGCATCCCCAATCCCCAAAGTTTAAAAGTTTATTTAAAAATCCTAAGTCCTTTATGCATATCAAACTTTCAAGCTTTATCTTCCCTTTATCTATTCCTTGGTCCCTATCTCCCCAATTCCCTAATTTCTTGATTCTCTGCTACCTAAATTTTGAAACCTAAAATGTTCCCAAGTGTTGAATTTGTTGGCCTTTCGAACCATTGAAATTTCCCTTTGTCTTTGTACCATTCTTTTTCATTCCCAAACCATGAAGTCTGAAATTCTTCAAAAATCCTAAGTCCTTTGCATCTATCAGACTTTCGAACTTCCCCATTCATCCCTCCATCCCTATCTAACTCATCTTCTCAATTATGCCTTCTTTGAAAGTTCAATTCCTTGAAATTTTCCATTAATCTACACCGAAATTCCTCTAATTCTTCTAGATAGAGTTTCGCATCCCCCATCCCATTGGTAGGTTGTTTGATGGAGGCCCAATGAACAATGATAAGGTGCATTGTCGAGATATCGAAGGTGGATGTGCCCACATACCAAGCCTAATAAGTATGCAAATTGAAGGGAGTTCACTATCCAACAAAGTGTTTGTATTAGGACATTGAAGGATTCATGCTTCTCTCGTGAGTCTAATGGTTTGGTGGGTAAGCGATGGCCCAATATTCTAATGGCTTTTCTCTTTTTTTATCAAAGATCCAAGAATATTAATGCATAATCATCCAAAGGTTTTATAAATAATAAGGTGATTATTTTAATGGTTATAAAGGGCCAATGATGATCTTCTCCTCCATTTGCTCCATAAACTCACATTAATAGAGACATTTGGCCCAACTACCATAAGTAAATACAAATATCATCCATCGATATGGATCGCCCATTTTGAGCAGGATTCATTACCAAATTCTAATGGTGCTACAATGTAGCAATTAGGGTTTGATTCCCTACATGTGTTAAAGGATGATTTATCATTTTTAGGGGAGGTTGGTTTGGTTTTCGTCTCCAAATGGTAGCAAAAATTTGCAGGGCAACCATTAATTCTAGTATAGTTCTTTGAGGTCAAGTACAAACTTGCAGAATCAAGGGAGATTAATATTGTAAATGATATTTGTAACAAAATGTCTCCATGATGGTATGTATACATCTAGAAGGATTTCTTAGTCATAACTAGGGATTTTCCTTTACCACATTTTTTGGTACGAATGTAAATTTGAGTTAGATGAATATGACAGTATTCTAAAAACATCATAAGCTTTGTGGTGATCTTTCTCTTGTTATAGATGGATTTATACAACTCTATTATGGATTACTAAGCATGTTATATTATAGGTTTCATGATCTTTGTTGTATGTAAATGCATAACTCATTACTCCTTTGATTTTAGTTTGTTTGTGTCTTGGTGAATTGTGACTATGTTTCCCAATAGATAGGTATTGGTATGCGATCATACACCAATCTCATACCATCAAAATAAAAAATAAAACAATAGTTTATTAGTAGGTAATTCCTTGTTGTGCACCCATGACTATTGATATAACTAATGAATTGTTTTTTCAATGAGCATTTGGTAGATATTTTTTATCCGATTCATGCTTACATAATCATATCAGCTATAATAGGGGTTATATGCAACCAATATATCTTGACCTAGTAATAAAATTTGGTTAAGATTGTGGTTGGGTTTAGTAGTTGTTGTTTTTGGTTGATTGTTGGCGTTTAAATTAGCACCTCTAGAGTTTTGATTGTAAACGTTCAGCTATTTTAAATGTTTTGCAACACTTCTTCGTTATTTAAAGAGAAGAATTCCCTCTCTGCTAAAAGCAATGCGTAAGGAAGGGAATGGTAAACTAAAGTTCCTATCTTTTTGTACTTCAGCAGTAGGACACAAGGGTGCACAAACACAATGCACCACAACTAAGCTTTTTCTCTGGTTTTTGCATATCTTAACTATGATTGTTCTAGCTTTTAATCTATCCAATATCCTCAAGGTAAACAGAGCATGTGGGTATAGGAGCGGGAATGGATTGGTTGGATCACCTGAATTCGCCGTCTCCTGAGAATATGGCCAAGGCTCTAAACTCTCAGATATATGCTGGGATAAGGTTGGTACAAGCAAACACTCTTTACGATAAGCTGGATCTAAGACTTGCCAAGGAGGAGGAACCCCTATCTGAGGTATGGGCTAGGAAACAACTTATGAGAAACAACAAATTTATGATGTCTTGGCCGACAAACTTTCTAAGGAGGAGGAACCCCTATCTGAAGTATAGGTTGAAGGACAATCCATTAGACAACAACAAACAATAACTACCAATGACAAATATCCAAGGAGGAGGAACCCCTATCTGAGGAGGGAAATGAAACAACAAGCTATTGAACACAAAACGTAGAAAGAACTCAAATAGGTAGATCAAAATGCAAGTGCCTTCTGATATTCTTCTTCAAGCTTCATCAATGAATTTACAAAGGTTGGGACAACAAAGGCACGAAATCATGCATAATTACAATCAACCAATGAACTCTCATCCAAGAGTGAACAAATATTTGCTTTCAAAGTTGTTGGCAACAATGGCACAATTTTGCATAGCAAGTAAAGGTTAAACAAACAATGAGCCCAAGGCTCTTATTTATAGAACTCAAAGGAGTGGGCAACCCCAAAATCTCCTTGAGTTAACAATGAGTTCTTGCCAATCAATTAGCAAGATTTATTCCTAAAAAGGGGGAACAAGCAGTTAACTGGAAATCTACTTCAGTTAACTTGAAACTAAACAAAGAGTCAATTGGAAACTACTTCAGTTGACTGAAAGTAAACTAAAGGTGAACTTTAATGTAAAGTATACCTCCAAAATAGACATCCACATTTAGTGGAGATCTGAGATCCACAAATTATGGAAGCCGATTAGACATCCTTAATCAGTGGGATCTGACAATGCATGATTTGTGGGATATGGAGTTAACTTGGAAAGGGGCATCAAGTTAACTCCAATTACATTAAATTTCCTCTTGAGTTGACTTGGAATGAGGCATCAAGTCAACTTCAAGTATCATAAATGCCAATTGGAAGGTAGGATGTCCTTCCTAGGTGTCTTTTCACACTTCACCACTCTGGTCAACACCTCCTTGATCCATGTGTTGACTTCTTCCATTTTTGGATAGTCAATGCTTTGATGACACGACATCTCTTCTTGCGCAAGTTGTTGCTCTCGGTAACTTTGGCAGCTTTGTGCTTGGAATGATCTCTTCACAGCTGGCAAGCCAAGGTGCTTACTGCCATGCAGGAGGTGTTAATACTGGTCTTTCTGCTACAAGATAAACCTTTCTTTCTTCTTCATCCAAGTAATTGTTGCGGCTCTCCACTGAGCAGGAGATGTATTATTTTCAAAGATAAAGATTCGCAGACTATTGATGATGTATGTTTGCTCTCCAGCAATGTGTGTAAGATCTGGTTGGAGAGTTGTTGGTGCAAGGTCTAGTTGTTCAATTGGATCCCAAGGACGCCAAATTGTCATTTTGTGAAGAAGAACTCGCCTGTTGACTATAAACATAAATGTGTTCAGACAGCTTCTGAAAAACCCCTAAAAATAGCCACCCGTGAGAAGTATTTTTTTGGAAAAAAATCTGGCACATGGGTTTTGTTCGTGCTTCAATGCTGAACAAACCTAGTTCCTCAGAATTTTGATTCTAAAATTTTTTCAGAAAAACCCCCAAAAATAGGGGCAGGAAGTTTGGTGATTCTGGAAAATCTGACGAGATGGGTTTCACTGGAAAATTATTCTGAATCTGCCCAGTTGATTAGATCTATGGTAGCCTGCTGCTTTGTGTGAAATGCAAGAAAACCTAAGACAAGAAGAGAGGAAGTAGACAGAAGATGGATTGGAAGTTTTTAATCAAACTTCTTGAGAAAATCTATCTCTAAATCCAGCCTCTGATTAGAAATCTTCTTCTACTTCTGATCTTCAAGAAATATCAAAGAATAGTCAAAAACCTTGGCCAGATCTGAAAATGGCAACCTTGAGAGCTTATTGTTGTTCTTGATCATCAACCTACAATGAAATAATGAGGGACTTCTAGATCTTCTTAGTATAGACTCAAGCCTTAGATCCATAAGTTTGGGAACTTAACTCATGATCAAAAGTTGATTTGGCTTGATTTGAAGTTCAAAAAGGTGATTTCCACTAATCATGGAGTGAGTTGGCCAAGTTTGTCTTAAAATATCTTAACTTTTAGTCAACAAACTTTCCTTTGACCCTTTTAGGCGTCCCTTTTGAGTTTTGCAAGCTTTTTCAACATTTTCTATGTTGAATGACCTTTGTTAAATCTCAGATCCAGATTGTTCAGCTGGTCTTGAGCGGCTGTTGGTACATTCGTTGTTAAGCTGGGTTTGAGCTGAAGAGGAGTGCCTAGGAGGCACTAAGCTAGAAAGTTGAGTTTATGACCTTGAAAAGGAGGGCACCTTTCTCAAGAAAGGGCACTTTCTTTCATGCATTAGTCATTTTCTTGATTTGTTCTTTCAAACTCTTTATTCTGACTTCATGTGCCTTGATTTGGATTTCCCGTTGATCGGAGAATCAGATGATCCTATTTGATATCTCATCAGGCAACCAGTTTCATTTCGCTAAAGATGACTAGATTTTGAATTTCCAGAAGTCGGTGAAAGGTTCCTTCATTCAAGGGTGTCCCTCATTGAAAAGGGCGCTTTTTCCTTTTGCATAGTGATCTTCATCTTGAAAGATGCTCCAGTTTGATCTTGATTATCTGGTGACTGACTTGTCAGATGCTTGTGCCTGCAGTTATGTTATCAAGATTGACCTTGACTAAGAAAACTGTCATGGGAGGCCTTTTGACATCTAACAACATCTGAAGGCTCAAAAAGAAGGGCGCCTTTCCTTGGAAAGGGCACCTTTTCCACTTTGATCATCATTTCAACAACCATTTATGATGTCTTCGTCAACTGCCTCTTTTTACTCTGCTAACAATCACTGGTGCTCACTTTGTCAGATAATCTTGTTGATTGTTTCATTGTCGAGCCAGTAGGAGAACGCCAAGGATGACTACCTTGGATGATTCATCAAGCTACATCTGACCGTTGAGAATCAAGGGCACCTCTCAATGAAAAAGGCTCTTTTTGCCTCGTGAATTGATTTCTCCTCCGTAGCATTTCCAGAGTTAGCCAAATTTTGGCCTTTTTTGGTTTTGACAATCTCCTTCGTCAAACAATATCTTTTTCATCCTTTTTTTCCATGGTTGCAGTGTCGAAGCTTTTGAAGCTTAGCTTTCAGCACCTAGTACTGCCCAATCTGCCATTAATGGCTACGAAGCTCCTAACTTTGTTCCTGAAAAATAGAAATAGACCCACCAGAGTATAACATGTCTTTTGATGATTCTGACTTGATCAATGTGATCATGAAGTTGAATAATCCTATCAAAATCATTTTCATATGTTTCTGGGAAGGTCCTATTTTCGAGGAATTTCCCTAAAAATAGGTATTTTCATAATTTCAACCATATGTTCCTTGACAGAAACCTACCAAAACCCTATGTTTGGTTTGACCTAAAACATACTTTTTATGGAATTTTTACATGATTTAGCTCAATTTAAGCAAAATGCCAAAAAATTATTTTGGGTACAACATTGATCAATTTGTTTGATTCAAACACCTATTATGGTATAGCCCTAGGAACACCCTCTTGAGTCTAAGTTGAGCTTAAAGCATAGCAGATAACCCACTCTTGTAGAGTTAGCCTTTAACCCTCCATGTTATGTTGATGAGCCAATTTCACTCACATGACGACAAACCTTCCCTTATGATTGAGATTTTGTTTTAGGAAGTGGAGCAACAGTTTTGGGACCCAACATAATACCATCATTACCAGGGATGAAATAATATTAGCCATTGTTGATGAAGTGTGATCCTAGTACATATTTGAAATACCCTTGTAATTTATTTTTCAATTTCAACTAGTAGAATTATATTTTGATGAGATTGATAGCCTGTCAACTCATGCCAACAAAATGACACTATTGTCAAGGATAGACTTGTTAGTGTAGGTTGGCAGGTTGTCAACTTAAGAAGACATTGATGGATTTAAGATTAATTTGAAGATTCTACTAGTGAGAAGACCCCAAAAAATTCCTTGGTGGTTTTGTTTTCTCCAAGGATTTCCTCATTGTATACGGTGGTGACTCTGCTATTTTGAATCAAAGTTCTTGTTGGTCAAGGTACACAAAGGTGTTCTTCTCCCTTGGAATAAATTTATTATACAAAGAGGCTTTTTATTTATGGAGGGGATGCAATCTTATTTCAGTTTATGTAGTACTTTGTGATCATGGATCACTTTGATAATGTATCATCCAACTACACAAGTGGTTGTGCAAGTAAATTTCAAATTGATGAGCATATTGCTCATTTCTTTGATCCCTCTGATCATGAGCTTGAAGATTTAGTTAGGAATGTTTGCATGCTTATTTATGATGATAGATTACATTTTCAGAGGCCCAACTTGTTACCATAATGACAACCAATGATGAAAGTGAAAAATTCATTGTTGATTTCAGTGAGTTGGATTCATATGACCTTGCCCCTTCTGACTAGAGTTTTAAGTTTCTCATAAGACATGATGGACAATCAATTCATGATTTTCAAAATAGGGTTATTATTGTCGCTAAAAATTTCTCATGTGAGTGCAGTCTTCATGATATTAAGAGCATAAACATGTACTTTGAAGCTTGATATCCTGGTGGAAGTTTTCTTCCCCCGATTATAATCCAAAGTGTGTGGATATATTGTTTATTTGGCCCTGTACTATTCAATCGATGCTTAAAACTCTACCTCTCATTACTGATAAGGATGTAGGTTTTCCTAGTGGTGAGGTTGGTGGGTTAACTCAAATATGCAATAGTGACATTGTTTTTGAGGGTGCAAGTAAGGAAGTTGAGGTACATAAATTTTTATTTTCTTTTGATGGCCTTCCTTGTTTTGTTGATCTAAAGGATGATGAGGCTTGCACACTCCTTGTTGCAAATGAGAAAAATTATTGTGGGTGTGTGCATGATTCAGTTGCTTCCAACCATGAATATTTTGACATGAATTTTTTTAGAGATTGACTTTGAGAAACTTTCTTTTGGTGAAGTGGATTGCATTGAGGACACATTTTTGAGCTCATTAGTTGAGTTGCATATAAATGTAGAATTTGTGTGTACTCAAGAAAATGAAATCGTTGATTTGTAGGGTGAGGAAGAAGAAAAAATTATAGATGATTTTCTTCACAACACTATTTTTGCAATAGATTGTAAGTTAAAGGATATGAAACATAAGGGCAATTTGAAGATCATAAGTCTTCATAAGAGGTACCTAAACTCTATGTGCTAAGGATGTGGAATTGGATTTGAATAAAAAAATTATTCAATCATGGAGGAATAAATTAGAATTTGTGTTACATTTGGGTTGCACAAATTTGAGCGTTTATATGGCATAGCCCATGTTGAGTTTTCATTTGGGCAAGACACACTCCAAATTGGTGTTCATGAAGATATTTTATTCATGCATATTAATGTGCATATATGGGTGTGTGTCATGCGCCAAGGGAGTTTGAAATTGAACGCTACCATGTGGGTGAAGATGATGGTGGCTCTTATTATTTGTGGCTACCTTATATGAATTATCGTTAGTTTCATTCCCAACATATTGATATTAGAATTAGTAACTTGCAGGTGCATGAATGTAAAATGTATCATTTACTTTTTGTGATGGGTGATCAATGCAACTTCGATGTGATGGAAATTAGGTCTTTTCTAAGCTTATTTTTAATAGAGGCAAGTAAGCTCCATCTATTTCTACAAGGGGCCTACACTGTGTTAAGTTTTGATTCATAACCAAATTTTGTTGTCCATGTGTTTCCATGCTAACTAGTTGTGAGGTTTCATCATGTACATAATTTTGTTGTCCTTTGTGTGTTGGTCTCATTCCTTATTTTTTAAAATTTTGTGGTATACCCAAAAAAATTAGATTCTTGCTATGCTTGCAGGAGACACGCATCCCCAATCAAAGCCATTGTTTGGAATCAAATTTGTTGTGCCCCTTTTTGGTTGATTCCCTTCATTTTCATGTGTTGTCTTTGGCCATGTTTGACCCATTATTAATAACTGATCTGATAAATTCTAAATAATCCATCTTGCTTAAAAATTATACCTTTGGTTGTATTAATCGCCCCTTTCATGTTTTAGTCAAATACCCAAGTTGAGAAACCAAAATTTGGTTGTGTTGAGTTTTTTGGGATTTTGGAGTTTCAAGGTTGTTCATGCCTGCATACATTCCTTACTAATCCCAACTCTTTGCTCTAATTTTTCCTTGTAATTGGCTAAGTTTTTCTTGTCACCATGTCATATTTTTGGGGGTATCCATCCCTACATGCCTTTCTTATCAATCCCAAAACCCCACTTAAAGGCCTTGTGAAAATGATTAAGCGTTGAAGTTATTGGCCTTTCAAAATTTTGGGGTTTCCCTTACCTTCATACCTCTTTTAAGAATCCTGGCCCTTAATGTTTGAAGGTTAAATTTTTTGTCCTTTGCATTATTTCAATGAAGTTTCAAATTTTTTCTTCCCCCAATGCTAATCCTTGGCATCCCTAATCCTCGAAGTTTGAAATTCTATTCTAAAATTCTAATTCCTTTGTGTCTATCAATAATTTAGGCTTTCTCTTCCCTTTCTTCATCTCTTGGTCCCTATCTCCCTAATTCCTCAATTTCTTGATCCCCTATTATCCAAAGCTTGAAACCTAAACCTAAGTGTTGAATTTCTTGACCTTTCAAACTATCGAGGTTTCCTTTGCCTTCATACCATTCTTTATCTTTCTTGAGGCATGAAGTTTGAAAGTCTTCAAAACTCCTAAGTTCTTTGCATCGACCAAAATTTTGGACTTCCTCATTCATCCCTTCATCCCCGTTAGACTTGCCATCTTAGTTGTGCCTTCCCTGAAAGTCTGATTCTATGACAATTTCCTTTAATCCAATCCAAAGTTCCTCTAAGTATTCCAAAATTCAAGGTTTCACATACCCCCATCTTGTCATGCTAACTTTTTGAACATGTGAACATAGCACAAACACCCAAAAAAATTACTATACAAAATAGAGTAATAAATCAAAGAGTAACTACTACCTTATTCTTCTTTGTTTAAACTAAAATAAAAATGTAAAATATAATAATACACCACAACCTATTTAGTTTCCAACTAGATAACCAACAATAAATGAGACTCCATAATAATTTACAACTTTCTTCATTACAACTCTCTTTCTACCAAGTTTTTATCATGACATTAGCTACAATTTTCATGACCTTCAATCTACAATTAAACATAAAATCCTACTTCTAGTCCAATGCAATCTCACTTTCTAACCATAAAATTGTAGAAAAATCCACCTCAAATAAGGGTCACATAGGAACACAAAACAACACAATAAACAAATATGCATGCAATAACATAAACATAAATTTTTCAGCCATACCCAACATCTAATATAACTCACAAACATATACAATCAACCCAATAGTTTGCACATACAAAGGATTCTTCATGAAAACCCTACTTGGGGAGAGTGGGAACTCAACCATATAGGAAACTAAAAACATACATCATTATATATTATTTTTACATATGCTTCTTACCTCAAATGGCTCTCCCAACACCATATCTTTCCACACTCCAAATCTTCATTTCACATCTCCATAATCACAATTATAGGGTACTCATACCCAAATCCTCCCAAATTGGAACCACACCCACTCAACCCACTCACATGGAGGAACCCTCTACTCTTGAGAGAGAAGGTCTAATCGTAATACAACTATTTTCAAAAAAAAAAAATATCATTAAATTGCAACACAATTACCCAACAAAGACTAACATATCTCACAAAATCACATAAGAGATATATTTTCACATTCTATCAAAAATTCCTCAAACACACATATTCAATAAACATATCATTTCACATTCAAAGATCCATTCTTTCCAAAAGGAAAAAAAATTAAGGGATTAGCTCCTACCTTGAGAAGGATTTTTCCCAACACATTTGTAGAAATCTCTTGAAGTAGTACACCTCCTAGACCTTCCAATCTCTTCCTCTAAGTCTCTCTCCAACTCTTCTAAACCTCACTCCTTAAGCAACTTGATTTAAAAAAATGAAGCCCAAAATTCCTTTCTTTAATTGAGATGAGAGAATAAATAAAAAAATGAAACTCTCCATCTTGGAATATGGATATGACAAGTGTAATGCCCATAATAGATCCTACAAAAACCTAAAGTATTCTATCTAGAGAAACTTAACTCCTTAGGGGAACTCCAAGTTTCTTCATTTGGGAAAATTCCCTCACAAGGAAGGCATCCACGTGTACTCTCCTTTGGTGAGTCATGGAGGATCATATCCACTTCAACCACCCCAAAACCAATTCTTGAGGATGGGATGATAAGGTGCCACCTCTCCCAACCTCATCTAAACAACCTCCAAATCTCATCACCATTTAAAAATGGTGATTTGAGGAGGTAAGGAATTAGTTTTAAATGAAGTTATACACTTTAAAACACCCCTTACCCATATTCCTAACACTTGGGGGCTTAATTTTTTTAAAAAGACTCAATATACTCACCTATAACCCCTTTAAACTTACAAAGAAATGACTATTATAAAAAATAAAAATTTCAAGTGAACACCATCTACACAAGACTTCTCACAAAAAATTAAATTCACATAACAATACACATTAAACTCACAATACAAAAACAACATATTCACATTACAACATAGTCCACATTACACATGACCTTAGTCCCTCCATATAGATTAAGGTTGGCTTAACTGGATGTAATGATCCTAACCCAGTCGGACTCAAAAACTCTTCACTTGCTGCCTTTGGAATTTTGTCAAAAAGTTGGCAAACCAAATCTGAACTTGCTAATTGAAACTTGCTTTGAGTTAAATTAAAGTTTTTGATGATACTTGAGTGGCTAATATGATCTTTTAAAGTGATATACTAAGTCTGAAATGATGTGCAACAACTAACTGAACTTGAAAATGCAAGCTTAAAACTAAAAATGTTGATGAATATGCATCTACAACACTCAAGACATTTCTACAAACAATTACCATGCATCCTAGGAACTGAATTGTACATCTACAACATATGGTATTTGATCAAACACTTGTCATGCAAATATAGTATGTAAATAACCACTTTCAGCTATTAGCATTTAATCAAACAATTGTCTTGCAAACTGGAATGAATACTACAACAAAGTACACAAGGACACTAAATGGTATGCAACTCCTTCCTTTTATTCATATGAAGCATGGGTTGAGTACAAACTGATTATGATGTTTTGCCAAGACTCTTGGCTCTACAATGATGCCCCACCTAAGTCTGAGTACAAATAGTATCACTACTATTATATGTTCACATGCAAATGCAATAAAATGAAAAGAACTTGATTTCAAGATGTTCCCTTGAATGATGATGAGATGAAAACAAACTTCAGGCTTGTAATATGATCTCTTATTGCCAAATCAACCTCTCAACCATCCGCCCTGTTCTGATGTAAATTCTTCAGAATAAAATCTTTGGCAGCCCTTATCAACATAAAATATCATCAAGAGCAACGCCTACAACACCAACAATGGGGCGATCCAAGTCCCAAGTGAAATCGATGAAGAATGAGACCTTGAGGAGAAAAGTCGTGGGTCCTCAGTACTACTACAGTGTAACTAAAAATTAGGTTAGAATTATTCTTCAATCGATTCCTCCCAAAGATGACTGCCTTGACCTTCAAATTGGAAAAATATGTCTTCTAGATGTTCAATGAACACTTCTGAATATTTTTTAGATTTTTATATGCTCTTTTTTCCCAAAATCGTCCTTTCTACTAGTGCGCCCAACTTGGAGAAATCACACAGATTTAATGGCCAGTAGTTAATTAAATCAGATCCTTCAATAAGTCATCCCCCTCAAGCAATTTAATGATGTCTTCAATTTGCAAAAACTCTCCAAATGCTTTAATAAGCCAATAAGAATTCTCTATTTCCAAAGATGGCCAAATGCCACAAAATTTGCAATGCAAGCACAAGTTGAACTTCTGAAATGAAGCCCTCAAGTGGCAATAATCTCAGTTGATAGTTTCATAGCCTCAAAATTACTCAACCAATGAGAGTTTCGTTCCCAAAGGTTCAATAATGGAAGAAACCTAACTGGCTCCTTCATCGAATAATCACATCAAGCAAATATCAAATATCCTAGATTATTAGAAGCCAAGCCCACCCCCTCTTAATATAATTTTCTCCTCTTGAGGTTAGCCCATCTAGAAGCTTCTAATAAATCATTAATAATATTATCTTATATTTTTACTTTATTATAATATTAAAATATAACTTTAGAATACATAAAGTGCAAACATGATGGAAAATCAATTGGTTTCCCAACATTCGGATAACACAATATGTTTTCCAACATCCTGATAACACATTATGTTTTCCAACATTCAACATAACATAGGAAACCCCCTTATAACTACTAAATACAGGAGAAGAAGCCAACCACTAACTAGGTAACTGCTTGAACAAGACCTCTTAACCACACACATTAGCCTACAAGGGTCAAGAATGGGCTAAACCATCCACAAACAATATCAGGCTAAAAAGGGGACATTACATAGGATGAACATAAATTGGTTTTACTATGTAACCTTGATTCCAATTGACACTACACCTACACACTTCAACACAAATATTAGTTCATCATATACAATAATCATGGTCGTAGCAACAAAAAAATTATATATATATATATATATATATATATATATATATATCTATAAATAATTTTCACTTATATCTACTTCTAATCAAACATTATAAAGAATTGTCATTTCACATATACACCATTTATCAACTAAGTTACATTGCAAATGAATAATCCTTGACTCACACAATAGATGTAGTCTAATCATTACCATCTCATCATGAATTCATATATGCAAATCACATAGCATGAAATCATTTATCTCAAGAATCATAGGGTAACATCACCCATACCAAAATCAACTATGTCCAAGCAACATAAACCAAAATTCAACAATTCACATCATAATAATATCCATAACATAAAATAACCATGAATCAATCTACTCAATAACCATAATACTAGTAAAAGATGATAGGATAATGAGTCACTAAAAGAGGGGTCTCACATATCCCATTGGTAGGTTGTTTAATAGAGGCCCAATGTCTTATGATAAAGTTCTTTATCGAGATATTGGAGGTGGATGTGCCCACGTCCCAAGTTCAATATGCAAATCGAAGGGAGCCCAATCTAACAAAAAAATTGTATTCTGACATTAGAGGATTTCATGCTTCTCTCTTGAGTCTGATGGTTTGGTGGGTAAGCAATGGTCCAATACTTCAATGGCTCTATTTTTCTTTTATCGAAGATCTAAAAATAGTAATGCATGATCATCCAAGTGCTCGATAAAAGTATAAGTTGATTATTTTAAAGGTTGTAAATGCCTAATGGTGTGATTCCCCTACATATGCTCCATCAAATTGTATTAAAGGAAATGATTTAATTATCTACCAGAAGTAAATATAGACATCCTCCATCGATATGGAACACCATTTTGAGTGGGATTCATTCCCTGCTGTGAATTTCAATGGTGCTACAATATAACAATTAGGGATTCACACCTTGCATATGTTAAAGGATAATTTTTTATCGAGGGATTTTGGTTTAGATGTGATCTCTAAATGCTAAAAAATTGTAACGCATCCATTGATGCTAGTCCAATTCCTTTGTGTCAAGTAAAAAACTGTGGAATCAAGGGAGATTAATATTGTAAATGGTATTTATAAAAGAATATCTCCATGATGGTATGTATATATCTAAGAGGATTTCTTAGTTTTAACTAGGTATTTTTCTTCATCACATTTGATGGTATGAATGTAATTTTGAGTTATAAGAATATGATAGAATTCAAAAAGCATCACAATATTTATGGTGATATTTCTCTTGTTATGAATGGATTTATGCAACTCTATAATAGATTATTAATCATGTTCTATTATAATTTCCATGATCTTTGTCATATGTAAATCATAACTCATTAGTCCTTTGATTTTAGTATCTTCTTGTCCTTGTGAATTTTGATTATGTTTCCCAATAGCTAGGCATTGGTCTGGGACCATACACTAATCTCACACCATCAAAACAAAACATAAACCAATAGTTTAGTAGTAGGTAAGTCCTTCTTGTGCACCCATAACTATTGATATAACTAGGGAATTATTGTTTAGTGAACATTTAGTAGATATATTTTATATGGGCCATGCTTGCACAATTGTATCAACTATAATAGGGGTTATATGCAACCATTCTATCTTGACCTAGTGATTGAATTTAGGGTTAAGATTGTAGTTGGGTTTGGTTGTAGTTGCTTTTAGTTGTATCATTTTATTTGATTCAAATGCCTATTAATTAATATCCCTAGTAACACCCTCCTAATTCTAAGTTGAGCTCAAAGCATATGAGAGATAACCCACTCTCATAGAGTTGACCCTTAACCTTTCATGTTCTATTGATGAGCCAATTTCACTCACATGAAATAAACCTTGGCCTTATGAGTGAGGTTTTGTTCTAGGAAGTGAAGCTGCAATTTTGGGACCCAATAAGATGTACCAGGGGAATACAAGATCATGTTATTAGTGATATTCTTATTGATGCTACAAACCAATATGTGTTGGGATAGGTGTGGCAAACACCTTGCAATTCCAATATTTAAAATTAACTAATTAACATTATATCTATTTATTATTTTTGAGCTTATGTAGAAAAGAGAATACCACTTATGACTTGACCATTATGCCATGTGTATGCCTTATTATTACATGTATAATGGTGTGTAAGATAATATCTTGTAATGAAAGATGTATAAAAACATCTATGAGAAAGATAGTGGTGTAAGAGATATTATGATGTGTAAGAGTATGATTGTAGGTGAGTTACATTGCTGACTAGGAATCTTGACCAACTATATGATGCATGTTATGACATGTTATAGAGCATATTTTGAGAGATTATGAAACTAAATAATAACTCTCAATTTGGTGAGTGGATTATGACAACATTACTAAGCATTATGACATTGTAAGAGCATCTACTATTTTTAGCATGTTGGGCATTAGAATTTTGGGCTTAGATTTGGGTGTCGTATTTGGGCCATGCATTGGCCCATGGTTTATGATTTACCACTTATAGTTTCATGTATTGGAACTCCTATATATTGGGTGCTTGTGTTGAAGCTATGTATAGGTTGTGTGATTTATTTATAGGTACTTATACACCGCCAAAATTGTTCCAATTTCACACATTGGTGATACTCTTGTAAGGGCATGTCTCTAGATATTCAACTATAACTCTTGTTGCCAAAAACACTGTTGCAATTATGAAGGTGTTGTCATTGATTTCAACTGGTTAACTGGTTTTCAACTAGTTTTTGTTGTCATTGATATCATGGATAATGGTTATTGGTTGTATATGTCGAGGATATTGAGAAAATTGTAATGAAGAAAGGTTGCAAGTATTTAGTGTTTGCTTCAGGTTTTGCTCCTATGTTCGTGTTGTTTAGATATGTTGATCATGGCTATTGGAAGTTGCTATATCCAAATTTTGGGTTTCTATATCATTGTACAGTGTGAGTTAGGTTCACCAGTTGTGAACTGTGTTTTTCAATGTCTCTAGTTGAGGTTCAGAAGAAATATTGTTGCTCTGGATTTCTTCTTGTTCAAGTTTTATGACTTGCAGTTTTGGAGATAAATTGATATGACCGTGTTGAAGATAATTATGTTTTCTAGGAGGATTAGTTCAATTAAGGTTACATTTGCTTAATTTTTCTATGTGTTTTACAATGGTTTGGTTGACCTTGTTTTTACCACTACTTACGAAGATCATTGAAGCATCTTGAAGTGTGTGTTTGGGTCACCCTCATTCTAATTCCACCCTAGAGTGTTTTGGCACCGACCTAATTTGAATTTGAATGGTATGTGTATGGCCGACTTTGGATATGTTTTAAAGTTGAAGATGGTATAAATATAGGATGAGATATTGGTGAAATGTGTACAAAGAAATAGAGCAAGATAGATGCAAGATAGATGCGAAATAGAGTGTGTGGTTGAGTAGATTAGTGCAAAATCTTAGTGGCGAGTTTCCAGATGCAGTGAGTTGAAGGTGTACTCTATCATTCATGCATCTCTACAAGTGTGTAAGTGAAGTGTAGTGGAAATCTCTATTGCATTGAGATTGTTTTCTCTGTAACAAATCTCTTATATCTTCTTTGTATCTATGTGGTACTGAGCCCTCCGGGTGGTTAACCCTTGTTGGACAGTGAGTCCTATTTTGGTAGTGAGCTTTCTATAGTAGTAGGCCTTTGTAATCATTTTATGATATTTTTTTATATTGTGAGCTAATCTTCACCGTGGTTTTTCCCTTATTGGGTTTTCCACGTAAATCTAGTGTTATTGTGTGTGTGATATTTTTTAGTTTCTTCTTTTACACTTAATGATTAATCATATTAGTAGAGTAAGGATTTGCGATTGATCTAATTTATAGTGGAATTTTTTTTAAAGGCTTAATTTGTTACAACTGATTCACCCCCTCTCAATGGTCTTGTTCAACAATTGGTATCAGAGCACAGTTCCTTGGAGAGGAGCTTAACCGCTTAAGGAAGGTCTGGGATGGAAAGCAAGATCACTTTTGAGTATCCTAGGTTTGATGGAACTAATTATACTATCTAAAAAATAAAGATGGAAGGGTATCTAGAATACTATGGATATGATGTTGAGAAAGCTTATAAGATTTCTTACACTCCTCTTACTAATGGTTTGAGTATAGCTGATGAAATCAAGACACATGAAGCAAACAATAAGGAAAAGTTCATTATGAAGAATAGTCTTTCACATTTTGAGTTGATTAAAGTTCAAAATCTAAAGACTGCTAAAGAATTTTGGGATGCTTTAGAAAAGATGCACGAAGCAGATGAAAAGGTCAAAGAAGCAAAGTTGTAGAATTCAGAGGCACAGTTTGAGATCCTGCATATGTTTGAAGATGAGAATATTAAATCCTATGTACAAAGAGTGGATGAGATGGTAGGTGGAATGAGAGGACTTGGTGCTATAGTAGATGAATCCAGGGTTGTAAAGAAGATTCTCAAAACTCTCCCCGATGCATATAGTGAAAGGGTATCTACTATTGAGGAATTCATAGATTACAAAACTTATACTAAAGATTAGTTATTGTGAACTCTAATATCTTATGAAATGAGAAAGCCTAGCTTGAGAAATGGATTGAAGACATAAACTACTTTCAAGGCTACAAGAGTTGAAGATCGAGATGAAGAGAACCTCGATGAAGTAGAAGCTAACTTTGTGAGAAGGATGAAGATAGGCTCAAGTAATTATGAAGGTAAGTTACCCTTTAAATGCTTTAGTTGTGGAGGAATAGGTCATTATGCTTCGAGATTTTCAAAAAGAGATAAGAAGACTAAACTTAGAGTAAGTAAAGAAAACAAAGGGAAGGTGATTAAAAGAGCATACTATGTAAATGAGGATGCTGGTATTTCTAATGAAGAATTTGATTATGGAGACTTTGATGACAATGAATGCTTGTTCTTGGCTATAAAAGATGAATCTACTTCTACTATCACTGAAAGACGGGTAAAATAAAGTGCTATGGAGAAAGTTAAAGATACTATAATTTTTGCTCTTCATGCTAAACAAGAAAAATAATTACTAGGTTGTTAACAATGGCTATTCACATCACATGACCGGTGACAAGAGTAAGTTTGTTAAACTTGAAAAATATGATGGAGGCTTAGTTAAGTTTGGAGATGATACTGGTGCTAAGATTTGTGGGATAGGTTCAATAAATTTTGATGGCAAGCATAATACTGATGATGTCTACTATGTTAAGGGTTTAAGGAATAATGTCTTGAGTGTTGGACATATGTGTAGTAAAGGATATAATCTTGTATTTGAGGATGAGAGATGTGAAATCAGGAAAGGAACCAGAATATTAATTGTTGCAGGAAAGAAGTCTGAAGGAAATATTTATCAACTTAAGGGTGTTGATGGACAATGCTTTATGTCTCAGATTAATGATAGTTGGTTATGACACCAGAGGATGTGTCATATGAATTTTGAAAACTTGGCAAGGATTAGTGCAGTACAAGTCGTAAGAGATTTACTGAGGATTACAAGGCCTGCTAATGCTATTTGAAAGAATTTTTAGTTTGGAAAGCAAGCTAGAAACAACTTTAGATCAAAGGAAAAATCTACTACTAGACTACTAGATTTGATTCATATAGATCTTTATGGTCCTACAAGAGTAATAATTCTACAAGGTGAAAGGTACTTTATGCTTTTGATTGATGAATACTCTAGGTATATATGGGTTACCTTTCTTAGAGAGAAATCTGATGCATTAGATAGATTCAAGGCATTCAAAGCTATGGTAGAGAATGAAGTAAATTTGAGAATAAAATGGTTGAGATATGATAGAGGTGGCGAATTCACCTCCCATGAGTTTAATATGTTTTGTGAAGTTCATGGAATAAAAAGACAATTATCTGCCCCTAAAACTCCTTAGCAAAATGGAGTTGTTGAAAGAAATAATAGAATGATTCAAGAAGTTGCTAGATCAATCATTACTGAAGCTAGTCTACCAGAATTTTACTGGAGAGAAGATATTCACACTATTGTTTATGTGTTCAATCGAGTTCAAGAAAAAGGTAACAGCTCTAAGAATCCCTATGAGCTATGGTGTGGAAGAATTCCTATTGTCAAGTATTTCAAAGTATTTGTAAGTAAATGTTATATCAGATGAGATGGAGAAAATTTAGGGAAATTTGATGCTAGATGTGATTAAGGCATCTTCGTTGGATATTCTACGGGAAGAAAATATTAAAGATGTTTCAATAAAAGACTAAGAAATATCGTAGAAAGCACAAATGTCAAGGTTGATTAAGTAGTGAAGAATTCAATTGAAGTTGTTGGATATGTATTTGATGAACTTGATTGTATAGAAGTTGAAGAAGTTGTGGAAGAACATGAAAGGAAAAATGAAAAAGAAGAAGCTCCAGTGGTGTCCCCAAAGAGACCTAAATATGTACAAAAGAATCATTTAGAAGATAAAATCATTGGAGACAAGAGGAAAGGAGTACTAACAAGAAGCAGAGTTGTTGCTGATGAGATAAATTTGTGTTTACTTTTTGAGGTTGAACTGAAGACTGTACGTGAAACATGTAAAGAGGAGCATTGGATGAAAGCTATGAAAGAAGAACTTATGCATTGAGAAGAATCAGACTTGGGAACTAGTCTCTAGACTTGCAGCTAAAAACATAATTGGATCAAAGTGGGTATTCAGAAACAAGTTGAATGAGAACGAAGAAGTAGTTAGAAATAAAGAAAGACTTGCGTGTAAAGGCTACTCACAAGTAGAAGGTATAGATTTTTAGGAAATTTTGCTTTGATGGTAAGAATGGAAGCTATTAGAATGTTTTTAGCGTTTGTTGCTCATAAAGATTTCAAGGTCTATCAGATGGATGTAAAGTTTGCATTCTTGAATGGTGAATTGGAAGAAGTCTACATGGAACAACCAAAAGGATTTCAATTGTCAAATTGACCGGATATGGTCTATAGATTAAAAAAGTTTTTATATGGACTAAAGCAAGCTCCTAGAGCTTGGTATGAAAGGTTAGATAAAATACTTGATTCAACAAAATTTCAATAAAGGTACGACAGGTAGTAATTTGTACTTTAAAATTAAAAATGACAAAATCTTGATAGTAGCTATATATGTTGATGACAATATCTTTGGAGGAAATGAAACAATGTGCAAAACGTTTGTTGAAGAAATGCAAAAGGAGTTTGAGATTTCTATGTTTGGTGAGATGAATTTCTCTCTTGGGCTACAAATTAATCAAACAGAAAAAGGAATTTTTATTTCAAAGTAAAAATATTTGAAAGAAATTTTGAAGAGGATTGGGATGGATGGTTCCAAACTGGTATGCACTCCTATGGTGACTAGTTGCAAATTGAGTAAGGATGATGATTCACCTAAGGCTGATTAGAGAAAATATAGATCTATGATTGGAGGACTATTGTATTTGATTGCTACTAGACTAGATATTATGCATGCAATTTGTCTTGTGGCTAGATTTCAAGAAGAACCTGAGGAAACACATGTTAAAAGGAAAAATATGGGGAAAAATAAAAAGGGAAAAGTATCCATCAAAGATTCCCACAAAGGAAAAAGCAAGCTTCTCAAGCAACATATAAAGTATATTGAGCAGTTGGTCCTAATTTCACACACACTTTTGTATCCACCCATCATTGCTCATCATCCCAAGTTTGGAGAGTCAAAGGTTCCAAACTATCAACCAATCCATCTCCTATTCTTAAACACACAACACCATCCATGCCTCCACACATGATATCCAATTCTCACATTGACCATGTATTGGCAATGACCCTTCATCATAAGGATTCATAAGGCATTCTATTGTGATGTGCACACAAAGATAAAGTTAACTTTGGTATCAACGAAGCAAAACACAATTCTCAAAAGTTGTGTTCAAGTGCATGTATCTTGGAAAAGAAGCTTCTTCAAGAAGGATATCAGTGACACATTATGACAAGAGTGTCAACATCAACGCCACCAGGTGGTTCAACATGAAATTTGTGTTCTTTCGTTTAACTTACATTTGGTTGCATAAAAAAAAATGGTGGTATTTCTCACATGGAATTAAAAATCACAAGCAAATTTGAGTTGAAAAATCAGGCATTGAACTTGAAAAAGCATTTTTAAATGTTTATTGTAATAGTCTAGAGCATTTGTTTGTTGCTTTTATTTTCTGCTTTAGGCCAACTAGATCAATTTGGGTTTAAAATTAATTGATTTTTTTCAAAGTTGGATAGAAACTCACTAGACTTTGATTTTGGGTTAAAATTGAACAAACAACTTCACACTTGGTTTTTGGTGCTTAAAACAAACTCATCATTGCTTTGGGGTTTAAAAAGAACTTGTGCCTTCATTGTTTTGTGATTTTTTGCAATTGGTGTCATTTGAATGCATATGCACTTCTCTCACACCACTCGGCGATCTTGAGAATAAAAAGCATTCCATTGACATTGGTTGTCTAAAATCACCTACACATTTCAATTTGGAGCTAAAATTGAACAATCATGTGAGTGTGAAGGAAAGGAATTGTGTGTGTTCCCTTCTAGTGCTTTACACAATCTAGGTGATCGAACTACAAATGTACTTCTTCACTTTTGTTTAGCTTTAGAGTGCCTACCTCCCCACTTCGAAAGGAGGGAACGACCCAAGCAGTAATGAGCTAACACCAAGCTCTTTCGAACCACTATATAAATTTGTGATTGCAAGGAAATTTTGCAATTGATGGGAAGCAGTACATGATACCTCTCCCCCAGTATCTTTATGATGCATAAATCCCTTGTTCTAAGGATTGGGAGGCCTCTTGATGGATTTTATCATTGTACCCCTTGAACCAGATGTCCTTACTACAACCCCTTGTTTAAAGGCCAAAATCCTCAATACTTGTTGGTGAAAGAATAGTCATTTTGAAGCCGCCCCACATTTGTACTATTCTAAGTAGAAACAAAATAAATCCTTAAGGTCTTTGGATCTTTAGTATTTTGAGATTTGGTGGTCCCAAGAAGTGTGTGTCGCGGAGGGGAGCCAGTGTCGCCAAATCTCTAACTGTTCACTTTTCCTTAGTGTTTGGAGAAATTCGAGTGGGGACTCAATAAGTATAGCCATTTCTAACCTAAGGTTGTGCAATTTGTGAGTTATTTAAACACATTTATTGGATCTCAAACTTGGAAACAAACATTAAACAAGTCATCAAAATTTCAAACCCTCTGGAAAGAGCAAATATCCTTGAAGAGTCAAATTATTACTACTTGTCCCTAGGGATTTTATCCTTAGAGGCTTCTAAATATTTGGGCCCATATCTCAATTTTTTCTCTCCAAAGTCAACCTAGGAAAACTATGTATTTGATTATTTGAACATAATGGACCTTGTGGAATGAAAAGAAGTTGAGACATAGACATTCAATTTGAAAGTTAAACAAGATGTGTGGATGTGGTAAAAGCAATTCATTAACTAAGATTAAATCAATTGAACCCCACACATGTGCTTGTTATCTTTGGTCTTATGGTCTTCCAAGCAAAACATTGGTCTTTTGGTTTGAATTACTCATAGGGTAAGCACGTTCTTCACTATCTTGGTCTTGTAAACAAGGTCCCTCTTAGGCTCATTTAGGATCAAATCAAACACTTCATCCATCCCAAACATTTATCATCTCCATCCCACAAACAACTTTTAGAGCTTTCCAAAAAATAAAAATTCTAGACTTGGGTAAATCATCAAACACATCAAAATCACCTTGTTTAGTTAGGAGTGTGAGAATGCATCCTTTCTCATACCTATAGTTAAATTAGCATCCTTTGAACAAGTTTATCCTAAATATCACATCTAACATCTTGGGATCTACAAGTTCATTATCTAAATCAAACCAATTAAAATCAAATCCTAAAGTCTAGCATTGATCCAAAGTTCCTAAAAGTTCAACACCCATATCATTCACCCCTTTCATCCTTCATCTCATCATTGGTCCTAAATTCCTTAGAGGTCAACAAGGTAAAAAAAGAAGAACATGGAATATAAACTTGCTCCATACATCATGAGTGATCTAATTCAACCAATCTATCAAAGCCTTACAAAACCAATGGATTATCAAAACTCACATTTATACAATCCATACATGGCATCATTATCTCCTACAAACTTCAATGATACAATAAATGTGAGTATGCCCAATCTAAATTTTGGAATACCTTTCCCTATGATAGATTTAAATCAAAGTCAAAAATTACAAATCTATCAACCAAACAATCAGTACATGAGTCTTCAACAAAACAACATTATCCCGTCCAATCCATACATGCCTAGTGTGAATATACCAAGTGCAAACTTATCAAACATGAACGTATCGAATACACACTTGGTGAACTATGGGATAGATACATTTGAAAATCAAACCAATGTTTTTCAAAATCCAAACAATATATTGACAACTCAATGTATTGATCCAAGTCAAGGTGACCTCATGCAAAATCAAAGTTACCCAAATCAAAGCAATATGTTTCCCAACCACAACAATATTCCATGTCAACCTGTAATGCAAAATCTGAACATCATCCCAAATCAAAACATTGTCCAAAATCAATTTGTACATGATCCCATACAAATACTACAAGTGTATATTCCAAATATGCTTGACCAACAACCAAATCGACTATATCAAGGGTGTCAAGATCAAATTCAAGAACAAATTTTTCAAAATAAAATTACTATACTTAGAAAATTTGTTGATTCATATCACCAAGAGACATCTTCACCCCAAAATCTACACACTCCCCCATTGGTTAAGCCATGTCATCAAAGCATTGAGTTGTGTCCACGACCACATCAAGAACAATATCTCCAATTTCAAGAGGTTGGATATCAAGATCAACAACATCAACAACAAACCCAATCACCACATCGCGAAGATCAATCACCACATCTCCAAAATCGACACCACAAGGTCAATTTAAAGTACTAATCTCACAAGATAACAAACATGAATACACTCCTTTGGAAGGGCCAATTGAATCAAAATTAAAAAAACTAGTTAATGCAAAACTTACCACTCTTCCAAAAGTAAGTGCTTTCAACTCTATCATAAAATTCCCTTGGAATAAAAGTGGATCTTATTGTGAGTATCATAGAGACAATTTTCATAAAACATCAAATTTTATTTGACTCAAAAATATCATCCAAGACCTTCTTGATCAAGAAATAATAACTATTGACGACAATGATCAAGATTCAACCACTAGTGATAATAGTGACAGTCTCTCCACCACAATTGTTGAAAACAATGATCAAGATCCATCCATCAATGAGCACCTTCAAGATGTTTCTACCCCATCCAATGATCAAATCAACATGCATCAAGAGTCACTTTTCAATCATGATCAAAATTCACCAATAATATCCAACAATGATCTATTTCAAGGAGTGTTAGAATTATTTGATCCTATTGACATAATCCATGATCCATCAACCAATGATCATGTTGAAAATGTCTCTAAATCACCTAATGAGTTAGAGGATATATCTCAAGAATTTATTCCAAAGCATGATCAACATCTTTCACCAAAGTCTAGCAATGGTCCTTTTCCAAGACATACATCCTTTGACCTCATGGATACAAATATTGAAGAAATCCTCAACTCAACACTTGATCCAAATTCACTTAAAGATCAAGAGGATATTGAGCCACTTCTCATGCCTATGACAATATACAAGAACCCTTTGTAAGCAATCCATCCTTTGAAATGGACCCATGTCAAGAACTTGGTCCAAAGCATGTCGAAAGCAATTCCGAAATCATTCAAGATCAAGAATTTGTATCTCCAAGCTACTACAATGATCTAATGGACACTCTCAAATCTATACAAGATGTCACAAATGATGATCACATCCATATAACACATACTCCTCCATCTACCCATGAGATGATTTCTTTGGATGGACACATAGATGATCTTCATTTAGAACAAGATTCCTCTACTCTTGGCATTATTACACAAGAACAAGAGGTTATTCAAGATGAGTTGTCAACATCAGGATTAGATATATCCCAAATTTAGATTGAGGACATCATATAAGAAGATATCCAACATTTTCCACTCAAGGAAACATGTCAGACCTAATAGGATATTTTAGAGTCAACATGGCAACAAATTGAAATAGCATCATCTGCAGTGGTCATTTATCAGAGAATGCTTGCTAAACAGGAACTCTCAAAACAGTCAGAATCAAAGTATGAAGGTACTACTTCCACAATACTGGGGGCAACTATGTTTCAAGCAAACATCAACATAGGGAGCACAAAGAATATTTATGATGAAACCAATGCTAATACTACAACCAACCATGTCATGAATCTTCATCCACCATCACCCCATCCACAAATCAGGACCAACATCAAAAGAAAGATATGAATCAAAGCAAGAAAAACATTATCAAAACAAAAGAAGTTATAAAGAATGAAGGACAAAACAAATACAAATGGATACCAATGAATACAAAGAAAGTTTATCCCTATCAAACTCCATTAGTCAAAGAAACTATGTGTAGAATCGAGCATTGTGTGTGCTAGTTCAGGTGAAAGCATCTCATCTCATCCATAATAAATCCAACATTCCATCCATCTTATCCATAATAAATTCATTCATCTATTAATAATTTATCCAATCCATTTTCATCTATCTATTCCATCTTCCAAATTATCTTGGTCTTGACAAAGTTTAGTGTGCACTTTACACTTGCTTATGGTAAACATCTTCACATGAGTCATTTTCATTGATCCTATCCTACCCAACATTATCTAAGCCACGAAGCACTATCCAAATGAGCATCCTCTGTTTGAACACCTTATCTTATCTCAAGATAATCCATATCCATCCATCCATACACCTATCCAAGCATCCATCCATGGCATTCCAAACATTGCTAGACACTGGGGGCAGATATTTACATCTTACTTTGGGAATAAATCTTGATCTATATCTTCCAACTCATGTGGTGATCTGAACATTGGAAAACATGAAATCAAATTGGTCAAAGCATTTATGAGCCAAAATCCAAATCACTAGCCTATGGCATATTTTGACAAGAAGATGTTCCTTATCAAGCTTTATCTTCCATCAAACATCAATCCAAACAATCAATATTAGTTGCAACTAATGTGCGCTTCAACATCACATAAAATCATTCAAAACAACTTAAATTGTTCCAAGCTGAGCTTTAAAATATTGATCAATCAAATCCAATCAATCCATCCTCATCTTGGGATATCTTTCCCAATCCTCGTGTTGCTTAACACTATCCTTGCATTGTTGTGTATCCTCAACAATGTTATCATCATCAATCCATCAATCAGATCAATCAACCTTAGCTTGGTTTTCAACAAAATCCTAAAAATAGATCACTGATATCATCACACATATCCATATCCAAATCATCAAAATCGTGCGAAAAATCCAAAAACATTAAAAAAACCAAGAAAATCCAAAAAAATCCAAATCAAATCAAAAAATAAAAATAAAACATCAAAATCACATGAAAATCCCAAAACAAGTCAAAAAGTCAGAAAAAGTAAAAAACATGGTATCTGAACTACGTCGCCTCTGAGCTTAAATATAGGCAAGGCCATCATTGATGAGCCCCTATGACACAAAAACACAAAAAACATTTAAATAACTTGAAAAATTAAAAAAACAACCTCATAACATTTCAAAAACATCTAAATATTTGAAAAAATCCATTTGTCTCATTTCGCTTCACCCATGATAATCAATCATCCATAATAAATCAATTGTCACCTTCATCCTTTGGCAACACAAACAGGAAACAACCACAACAATCAACACAAGCAAACTTCAAACGTAAAATCAAAATTGAAACAACAAACTTTTAAATGCAAAATCAAACTCCTGATCTTTTTAGCAAAAATGTTAATTGAACCTTATATCAACGGCCTTTTCAAACAACCTATTGACTTGCCACCATCTACTAACATTTCCTAGGATGCATCCTTCCTACAATGGGAATTATCTATTGGAAAAACACTTTGGATTCTTATCCTAAACAAAACACATCCCTTTGGCTAGAGGTATGAAGAACATTGGCTTGTTTGTGTACTTGTTATTTTCTTTTGATTTATCTTAATGCGCTCAATCCAATGACCTCTTGATGATGTCTAATCAAAATGATTTAGAGAGAAAGGAATGGGACATTGATCATTATCTTTTGTCTGTTGTGCTTGTTGGATATTCTTGTAATATAACTTGGTGATACTTGCTTTGGTATGTGTGTATGGAAGACGTTTTAGATGTCTTGTTGACTATTATATGGTTAAGATTTTCATTTCTATGTTTTGGTCCAAGGAATTTGAAATGTCTAAAGTACATCCTAACAAGGTTTCGTATGTCAGGTGTGAATGTGAATACTCCTATCTATTTTTCAAGTCAAATTCCATCACACTAGATACAATGCCATCTTGGTTGTTTGTACCTTGATGCATCGTATCTATGTGTGTTATCAAACATAAGGAAATATATGCTCTATACATCCCCAATTCCTGGATAAGCAATACATCATCATCATTCATCATCATATCTAATAAAGTCTTGATGACTCATAGACTTGTTGGACTTCTGCATCTTCTTGGAATCAAGGGTTGATCCCTCTCATTCTTCCATCCCCTTTCACGCTAACATGCTATCATGACATGCATCCATCCTGCATTCATAAAACATCAACAGACCCATCATGCATACTAATCATATCATCATAATAGGAAACATCATTCATCCCATTTGCATCGTCATAATCATATAGATCTATTAGTTTAACCATCCATACATCCATCTTGAACCTCTTTGTTGTGAGATCAACCCTAAAATCAAACTTTTCGCCTAATCTCTCGAAGGGGCAGTGTACCAGTGTACTTCTTGCTGCTAGGGCATTCAAAAAATTAAAAAAAATTTGAACTTTGATCTCAGCAAGGTTATTCTTTGAACCAACACAATAGCTACATTGCTTCAAAGAGGGGCAAAATGTAGACATGTAAATAATCCTAACTAACACAGTCCATCTAATTTTGATCAATTATCATCAAATTCTTCTATTAATCAAATAAAGTGGTTTATTAGATTAATTCACTAATGTCCATCATGTTTAATTAATTAAGTAAATTTGTTTAATTAAATCCCCAAAGTCCTTATTTGATTAAATAAATCAAATGATTTAAATCAAATATCATAAATTCACTAAACCACTTAAAGTTAATTAAATTCTAAAGTTAATTAACTTTAATCACATTCTAATCATCATTAATAAATTCTCTAGCTTTTAACTCCCCAAGAGTTAAATCAACCCTTGATTAATTAACCCACTTGCACATGAAAATAGTTTCTTTTAATTAACTAATTACCTCATTTATCCTCTCAAAAGAATATTATAGGAAATATTCCTTCATTGAATCCCTTTATTTGACTTTCTTACCCAAACAATTTCCCTCCAAAACATCTCAACCACATGCATTTAGTGCCTCTTACATCTCAACCACATGCAAAATGTGATCAATCCTCACCCATTAGAATTGAGACAAGTGTCCCAATATCATTAGGCTCTCTTTTAGTCCCACATTCCTCCCATCTCGCCATTCTTCAATCCTTCAACCTATAAATAGAAGCCACTTCTACTTGAAATCCATCTACAATCTTATGCATTTTCACTATGGGCACTTGCATCTTCATCACATCTGAAGTTTATCAAGAGGTTGGGAAAGGACATCCTTTCCACATCAAAGGAGCACCACTCCCACTATGGGATATAGTTTGATCTTTCTTTCTTATGCTTTCACTTAGTTTCTTTGATTTCTTATTTCCTTGCTTGCATATGTAGAATGATCAAGTATCTCATAGGGATGCTTGTTTTGGTTTGCTTAAGTTTACTAACAATGCTAATGGTTGTTTGTTTTTGAGCAAGTATAGAAAAATCAATCCATAGAAAGATATCTGAGTATGTATGATGATCCTATTTCTATCTTCTGCAATAATACAAGTGTAATTAACATTTCAAAGAATCCAGTGATGCACTCAAGGACAAAGCATACATCTATCAAGTATCACTTTTTGAGAGAGAAGGTTGTGGAAAATGAAATAAAGCTTGACTATGTACCGACAAAGGATCAAATAGTTGACATGTTTACAAAGGCTCCTCCTAAAGATACTTTTGGGTATCTCCGAAAGAAGTTATTGCCCCTCATTTCTTGAACTAGATGCATATGGAGATGCATCAGTCCGATGGGGATCTATCTTTCTTATTGATTGATGTTTTGGTGGCTACCTCTCAGGGTGAGTAAGTAGTGTCATTTGTTGTCATTGAAAGAGTATTTTGTTCTTAATGTCAAAGGAGAAATAAATGTAAAACATCTTTTTCCTTTGACATCGATGTCAAAGGGGGAGAGAAAGATGTGAAAAGGGAGAAAGTATCATGTGAAAAAAATTATATACTAAGGGGGAGAAAGAAAAATTATGGAAAGTGTGTTAAGATATGTTGTGTTGTCGTTGATGGTTTTTCACATCATGTGTTGCCATCAATGACAAAGGGGGAGATTGTTGCAAGAATGAAGGTGGTGTCACTGATGTCAATTGGTCAACTAGTTTTCAACTAGTTGTTATCATTGATATCATGGATAATGGTTATTGGCTATATATATCGAGGATATTGAGAAAATTATAATGAAAAAATGTTGCAGGTATTCAGTGTTTGCTCTGGGATTTGCTCCTATGTTCATGTGGTTCAAATATGTTGATCATGGTTGTTGGAAATTACTATATCTAGATTTTGGGTTTCTAGATCGTTCTATAGTGTGAGTTAGGTTCATCAGTTGTGAACTGTGTTTTTTTAGTATCTCTGACTGAGATCTAGTAGAAATATTGTTGCTCTAGATTTCTTCTTCTTCGAGTTTTATGACTTGCAGTTCTAAAGATAAACTGATATGATCGTGTTGAAGATAATTTTATTTTCTGGGAGGATTGGTTCATGTTAAGGTTACATGTTCTTAATTGTTATATGTTTTTTACACTGGTTTGGTCGACCTTGTTTTTAACACTACTTACGAAGATCATGGAAGTGTGTTGAAGCATGTGTTTGGGTCGCCCTCATTCTAATTCCACCCTAGAATGTTTTGGCACCAACCTAATTTGAATTTGAATGGTATGTGTATGACCAACTTTAGATATGTTTCAAAGTTGAAGATGGTATAAATAAAGGATGAGATATTGGTGAAAGGTGTGCAAAGAAATAGAGCAAGATAGATGCAAGATGATGCGAAATAGAGTGTGTGGTTGAGCAGATCAGTGTGAAATCTTAGTTGCGAGTTTTCAAATGCAGTGAGCTAAAGGTGTACTCTATCATTCATGCATGTCTACAAGTGTGTGAGTGAAGCATGTGGTGAAAATCTCGGTTGCATTGAGATTGTTTTCTCTTTGTAACAAATATCTTTTGTCTTCTTTGTATTTGTGTGCCAGTGAGCCCTTCAAGTGGTTAACCCTTGTTGGACAGTGAGTCTTGTTTTAGTAGTGAGCCTTTGTAATCAATTTTTGATATTTGTTATATTGTGAGCTAATCCTCACCATGGTTTTTCCTTTATTGGGTTTTCCATGTGAATCTAGTGTTATTATGTGTGCGATGTTTTTTAGTTTTTGCTTTTGCACTTAATGATTAATCATATTAGCGAGTAAGGATTTGGGATTGATCTAATTTTTGGTGGAATTTTTTTAAAGGCTTAATTTGTAACAACTAATTCATCCCCCTCTTAATTGTCTTTTTCAACAAAGACAATTGGTTTATGTTTTAGAGTGTGGGGATTTTCTCCCAAAAGGGTTTTCCTCATATAAATTTGTAGACACCCCAAATCTAACTTTTCATCTTAAATTAATTAAAATTCTAAATTTTAATTAATTTAGATCGCATTATCCCATAATTAATCAAATATTTTATTATCTAATGAATTATCCTTTTATTCCTCTAAATTAATTAAATTTTATTTAATTAATTTTCCTTTTCCCTTCTAAAGGTTAATTAATTTAACCTTAGTCTTTTATCATTTAATTCCTCTAAACCTATTAATCAATTAAACCCAAATTAATCAATCAATTAATCTTCTTCTAATCCTCATTTAACTTTTTTCCTAATTTAAAATCCTTTAAAAATCCAAACTTGCCATCACCTGCCATGTGCCCCCTTCACATGTGCATGCCAGGACATTCACCCAATAATTCTTCACCCCTTCTTCCTTAAATCTATCAGGGATAAATGTCAACTTTTTAGTTGACTTTACATGGGGCCATCTCTCTCCTATCAATATAATCTAATTTTAAATTTCTACCTCCCTAGAGATAGGAAAAATTCAAAGATTTTCCTCTTTTGGGAATCCTATCATAATCTCCGACAATCTTATTCAATCTCCATTATTTAGCCTCCACTCTCCATTAACCCTCACATGACACTAGTCCTTTCCCTCTTGCTTGAGAGCACCTCTTAACATGATCCCTTGATCTTGTAGAAAAATATTAGTCCTCCATCCATTTGATCCTCTTTCTATTAATAGAAGCCTTCACCCTTCATTACCATCAAGTCTATTACAAGTAAGTTCATGTTGCCACTTTGATTCCATAATCTCCATTACAAGGTTATGCTGAAATATCTCTAGAGAAATCTACATTCCATCTACTTAGAGCATATCAATAGGCTTAGGGTGCATCCTATTTAGATCAATCATGGAGTTTGAAGGTGTTTGAGGTAAATATTTGTGTTTTATGCATTTATCTTATTCTATTTTACTTCATTACATTTTATTATCCTCATTTTAGCATGCCCGGTGAGACCCACATCCCTATTTTAACTTATTTTTTTAATTTTGTGTTGAGTTGCTAGTTGCAAGTTTTGGTTTGGCACTTTAATCTATGATTCAGTGCTTTTGTTTTACAAAACCACGCTTCTATTGTGACTTTCGATGCTTCGTTATATCTTACGTTGCTTCTACAATGACTCACGACACCTGCATTCTGACTTTCAATGTTTCTGTTTTGAGAAACCATGCCTCCATTCTACTTAGATTTTTAGTTCTTTTTAGCAATAACCCTTGGTTGTTTTCTATTGGATTTTGCATTTTTCTTAACCCTCTGTTTGTAGGTTGAGCGAAACTTTTTGCTATAGGTGTTAGGATTCTTGTTTTGGGTGCTCTCTTAGATTTGTATTTTGTCTTAGGGTTTAGGGTTTATTGCTAACCTTAGGTGTTTTTTCTATGCATGTTTGGGCATCTTAATAATCTATTTTGTAGGGTATCTAATCTATTTTGTTGCAGGTTTTGCATTAGGAATCATAGGGTTTGTAGTAGGTTTTAATAATCTAGGGTGTTAGAAGCTTATTTCTTTCTTAGGATTTTAAGGGTTTTAGATTTGCTAACTCTTAGTGTTGTTGGACACTTTTTGGCTTCCTAACATTCTATTTTGTGGGGTTTTTAATCTATATTTTGCAAATATTAGGATTATTTTTATTTTTATCTTTCAAATTTGGGTTCTTTGTAGATCTGCGCCTATGTAGAAAATTTCCATGCCTTTGTGCTAACCTCTTCTTCCATGCAGAATTTTAGAACCTCCATGTAGACTTTTTACGCATGTGCAAAGACTTCTTAAGCATGTGTAGCAACTTTTAGTGCCTTTATCTGACAAAACCATGCTTATGTTCAAGTATAATTTTAATATTTTTTTGTCATTTTTTGATTTATGTTGTTAAGCTACACTTTGTTTAGACTTTATGTGCCTCTATCTGACATAGCTGCACTTTTGTTCCAGTTTGTTTTATTTCTAGATTTTCTTTTTTTTGGGCTAAAAAATTTGGCTAACCATAGTGGTGCAACTTTTTTATGCCTAGAAAAGATAAAAAATCTAATACTGTACTAACTTGTGGTTTTGTAGATTTATTTGTCCAAGTATTTTTATTTCTCACTAATTTAGGAACTAAAGTTAGATTAGTTGGTTAATGAATCCCTTGTTTGTTGTGTTTGAAGGAGTGTGTACACTTATGCTCTCCCCTTGTGCCTAGTGCAATATTGGGGATACAAAAACTCACATTTCCTTATTTTTGTTTTAGATTAGATCCTAGGGCTTGCTATTTTTTTTATCTATGCTCTCCCCTCGCACCTAGTGTGATCTTAGGGATCAAAAACACCTAGCATTGTACTTCTCTTTAGGAGGCCTACTTGGGTATTTCATCACACCAAGGGACAACCTCAACCATGTGTTACCAAGAAGGTATATAAAGGGGGGAGAATGAAAGTTGTACCCCAATCTAGTTGTGTCGTGTTTAGTGAAGCCTTAATTTCTAGGTGATTCCAGTACAAGAGGTACATGGTTGGTCTAATTTTTCCTATCAAAATTTCTCAATCCATGCTTGTGAAAGACCAGTGTTCACAGTTGTGCCTCATGTACCCTTGTGGTATTTGGAGGACTCCCTAAAGAGCTTGTGCAACCTAAAATAAAACCAGTCAATCGTTGCTGTGTGTAGTACAGGGTACAATATCATGCTCAAAGCTACTCACCATGTATCTCCTTGAATAGAGGTAGAAACTCTTTGGGAAAGGTTTTATGACCTCCAAGGAAAGGGAAAAGGTGATCCCTTGTGCCATTGGATCCCTAGCTACTAACTCTTGAAAGATAAGTTCTTAGCACTAATCTTGAGGTATTAGCCTTTGGTTGGTGGGCCTACACTAAGTATACACTCCTCCTTGACTAAATTTTAAGTTTGTGCTAATGTGCTTCATTTTTCTTCATGTGAGAAACCAATAAAAACCAATCAACCTTATCACCTAAAATTTTTGGTTAGCCAATGTTTTTTTGTGTGTTAATATATCTTTCCAAAATCAATTCACCATACCTAGATTGTAGAATCATGCTTCTGTTAGACCTTTATATGCTTGCATTGCATTCTACTATGCTTTCACTTTGTAAAACCATGTATACATTGCTCCCTACTATGCTTGTGCTATGTAAAACCATGTCTATGTTGCTTCCTATTGGGCTTTCACTCTATCAAATTGTGCATGTGTTGCACTTTGTTGCGCTTGCATTTTGTCTTGGAGTGCTTGCGTTGCATTGATCAACAACCAATAATTACTCTAGCTTGGTTAGAAAAACAAACTTTATAGTTTTAAGGATAGACCTGGACATGTACTATCACACCATCACTTAATCCATTCTCCAAAATTCAACCCACTCAATCAAACCCATAGTCATCATTTCAAATTTGCCTCCCCATCTTGATCATCCATAATCCTCAAACTTTTGATCAACAACGTGCTCTTTAGGCAAAATGGGTGGAATTTCTTGCAAGGGTAGAATAATATTGGAGACAAATGTCTCGAGAATTGTGGCTAAGGGATGGGGACCGAAATACACAGTTTTTTCATATGTCTGCTCAAGTGAAGAAGACCACAAACTCTATTTTTTCAATCCAACATAGTTCCTCAGGGGTAGTTCTAACGAAGGAGAGTGATATTCAGAAAGAAGGGGTGAAATTCTTCTCAAACTTGTTATCAGATTCTTCTGTACAAGATCATTCAATGGATTCTCACTGTCAAGATCTTTTATCTGCAATGCCAAGGCTAATTTTGGAGAAGGATAATGAATTGATGCTGAAGCCTTTTACTCTCTCTAAACTTAATAAGTGGTTTTCTCTTTATCTCCTGATAAGGCACCAAGGCCAAACGGTTTTACTACATATTTTTTCCAAAAAAGTTGGGATTTTATTAGTGTGGATTTGTTAATGGTAATTGAAGATTCAAGAAGAACTGGTACCATGCTTAAACATTTTAATACAACGAATATTGTTGTCATTCCAAAGATTAAAGATCCAAAAACACTTGCAAATTTTAGACCAATTTCATTATGTAACTCGGTGTATAAGATTATCACAAAGGAAATTTACCTTCGACTTTAGCCTTTTATTTATAAGATCATATCACTTGAGCAAGGTGGTTTTTTTCCAAGGAGAGAGATGGTTGAGGGAGCAATCACCACACATGAGATCTTGCATTCCATCAAAGAGCATAATCTTCCTTCCTTTATTGTTAAGCTTGACACGATGAAAGCTTATGATAAAGTGAATTGGAAATTTTTGATGCAAGTTTTACAAAAGTTTGGTTTTAATCAGAAGTGGTGTAAATGGATCTATTCTTGTATTTCAAGTGCAAAGTTTTCAGTTATTATTAAAGGGGCACCAATGGGTTTTTTTAATTCAGCTCAAGGGGTGAGACAAGGGGATTCCCTATCTCCTTTTCTCTTTATTATTATGGCATAAGCATTGAGCAGGCCGATAAAGAAAGTTCACGCTTAGGGGTTATGGCAGGGAATATTAATTCCCAAACAAGTATTTCAGCTACTCATAATTTGTTTGCAAATGATACAACTTTATTTGGGAAATCTTTAGTTTAGGAGGCTACACAGATGAAGTGTATTCTAGATATGTATACTGCTGTTTCAGGACAAAAAATAAATGCAAGTAAATCTAAAATATATATTTTCAATACAAGTGCTCCTCTGAGAAGAAGAATTTTAAAGATTTTGGGGTTCCAAGTGGTAGAGATTCCTTGTACATACTTAGGTATACCTCTTTTCATGGGTGCAGACAAACCTGTTTATTGGGATACAATTATAGAAAGGATAAAAGCTAGAGTATTATCATGGAAAGCTAGATGGATTTCGTTGTCAGGGAGAATCCTCTTGATAAAATAAGTCCTTTCTTCCATTCCAAACTTTTTCCTTGTTGTTCTGAAAGTGCCAAAAATGGTTATTTCTCAGATTGAAAAATTGATTAGAGGCTTCTTGTGGAGGGGAACATTGATGATCATAGGAAGTTTCATCTGATTTCCTTGGAGAAAATGTGTACAAAAAAGTTTAAAGGTGGTGTGGGCTTGTATGATCTAATTTCAAGAAATTTGGCATTTGGTGCCAAACTGATTTGGAATATGTATGTAAAGCCAAATCTGAAATGGTGCAACATTTTGCAAGAAAAATATATTGATAATTCCTCACCCACCAAAATTTTAACAACTACAAATCCTCCTAATGGTTCAGCAATCTAGAACTTTATACTAACTTGCAGACATATTATTGTTTCATACATTTCATGGGAAGTGATTAATGGGGAGGAAGTTCTCTTTTGGAGAGACTCATGGAATGGTCAATCTCCATTGTGCTCTTATCAAGAGCTGGCAGTAGCTAAAGGGATGCTTTCAGCTAGTTGGTGGACTAAATTAATTGATTATGTTCACTCTCTGAATGTAACTACTGGAGTTGTAACATGGAAAGATGTTTAACTTATGCCAATTCCACCAAATGAGATTGCATTTTTGCAAAAATTCTAAAGAATAGAGTGGTATTTCTTTCAAATAAGAAGGATAGAATCATTTGGGATCCATCAAGGAATGGTCAGTATTCAGTTAAACAGGGTTATGTAGCTTTATCCAATAAGGGCAACAGTTGTACAAGTAGAGAGCTTATTCATTTTGTTGGAATCCGATGGTGCTTCTGAAAGCAAGGAGCTTTGCATGGTTGGCTCTAAGGCATAAAATAATTACAAGTGATAAGCTGACCAAATTAGGAATTGTAGATATGTTTCAATGTGTTCTTTGTGGTGAATCTCAAGAAACAGTTGATCATTTTTTTGTTCAATGTGCATATTCCCAAGGTTGTTGGAACTTTATTAAGCAAAAACTAAATTGTTATCACGTTCTACCAAATTCACTTTGGGATTTATTCTCTAGTTGGCCTGCTCTTTATAAATCTACCTTATTTGCTTGTATTTGGAGGATCATTCCAGCAACGTTGATTTGGAACATTTGGTGGGAGCATAATAGATAGATTTTTAGGAATTCAAAATCATCAATTGATCAAATTTTTGTAACAATTGAGAAATCAGTCTTAGATTGTGTAAATTCTTACGTTCATAATCATAAGTTAGTTGCTTCTATTTTTATAAGTTGAGATAATCAGATTTTGAAGGATTGGCAATATATTGTGCTTCCGTTCAAAGGTAGTATATTGCAACCATTAAAATAGAAAGTTGATAGGAAAAGTGTAAAATGGCTACCTCCTTAGTTTGGTTATAGTAAGCTCAATTTTGATGGCGCTTCACAAGGAAACCTAAGGGTGTGAGAGGCAGGTTTGTGTATTTGTGATTCTAAAGGTTTATTATTAGTAGCTAAATCAATTCATCTTGCTAGGGGCTCAAATAATTTGGCTAAGGTGCAGGCTTTATTGCATGGTTTAAATTTGGCTCTTAATATTGGCACTAAAAAAAATTCGATTGAAGGAGACTCTTTGTTGATTATCAATGCATGTAAGCAACAATTTATTCCTAATTGGCAACTGAATTATGTTCTTCAAAAGAGTTAGGGTTTATTCTCATGTTTCAAATCGGTTATTATCTCTCATACTTATTGGGAAGGCAATCGATTGGCTGATACCTAAGCTAATTTGGGGTGTGAGGGGAAGGAAATTGAATTTTTTAAGGATAGTAATATTCATGCCTTTCCAACAATAGTAGCCATTGTTAAGAAGGAATATTCTCCTTGATTTTGATAATCTGTCGACGACAAGTTGGCATATTGCATGACATCACATGCATTATGGACGAGACAACAATATCACTTCAAAGCTTAATGCTATTAAACTACTCATTATTATGATATGCATTGGGTTTACCTTGTGCGATTACCAATATCTCACATATAGTTTGGTGAGATGGAGAAGTTTTTATAGCATTTCATGGCTTTTGTAGGTTCGCTAACACCTTTTTGCAGGGTTTGGGTTGTGGTTCATTTAGAACTGTCATCTACTATCATACTTGAGTATGTGACGTCTTTGAAGTACAAAGAGAATTGTGTTGAAGCGACATCTAGCCTTGCTGGCTAATTTGTTTTGTTTGAGCTGCTTTAACCTGCCGAAGTGACAACTTCTTAGTTGACTTTGTGTGAGCAGATACTTTTGGAGTTGGTGAATTCATATCCTTTAACACCCTGTTTTTGCAATTATTTCTTAGTATGCAGCCCTGGAATGTTTTGCAGTTGTGGTGGATGAAGACTTGTCTAATAAAATTGTAAGGAGGGTTCGGGTTTTTCTTGTGCTCCTTTCACATGTCCATTATTCAAACATTTTGGTCAAGTTGTATGGCTAAGGGTATTGTTTTGGCTATCAAAGAGCCTCCAAAAGCAGAACATTTTATAAAAATTTGTATGGCTAAATGTTTTATCTAGCTATAAAAGAGCCTTCGACGAAGATACTATTACAATGTACATTGTAAATCTTATATATATATATTAATATATGGGCTTCTTGCTCTTTGTCTAAAAAATAAAAATTAATAATTTCAATATGAAGGTTCTCATATTAAAGAGAATGATAGACATCATGCAATCATATAAAGTATTCACTATAGTATCAATGGATTATCAAAAGCACTGAGTAAAGAATGGTCGTAGTGCCACTAAACAAAGTCACCCTTCTTACAATATTATGCAGCCAAGTGCCAGGGATCATATTAATTATATATTATTTGTGGTACATGCTATAAGGTTATCTTGCAACTAAAGGTTTGATCTAGGACTCATTAGGTCATCTTGGTTCACTTAATGCCTCAACATAGAAATGTATTGAACTCAATGTCTACTTGAGATTTCAATCACTTGGATATTCAAATAATTTAACCCTTGATTATAATAAATTCTTGATTTATGAACTTCTCATAATCCTAACTTTTCAAGTTCATGAGCACCATTCTAATATTAATTACCCCTAGATTTTGATTCTCCATACTTATAAAGAATGCTAATTTCTTTTAAGTTCAATAAAAAGTAATATTTAATTTATAATTATCCCGCCTTTCACAAATAAGCATAAATCACTTTTATTTAATCATTTTAACTACAATACAAAGGTTAGGTTGATTACTTTGTAAGAAATTCTCTTTGTTTACATAAATCATACTTATCACTAGACCACGACACTAGGTTATAATGTAAACATAAACATGACTGGTAACCTTGAATTACCCCATAGTGTGCTAGATGTATAACACAATATTCACCTCTCCAATAGATCTTCAAATCAACAGTGACATATTAAAATCTCACTAACTTATGATGATTATGACTTAGCCATCTTGACTAATCTCTCCTCATATAGCATATGCCCGATTTCATACAGAGTTTATATAGATGTCATGAATACTAAGCATGATACTGCCACAACGAAAAATCTAGATAAACATAACTAGGTTGAAATGGGTAGTAAAGTTGATATGATAATTAATTTGGCATCATACATATCCCTTCCCACAGAGCTTAACATTATTTCAATATATTTATAGTTTATTATAGCACATCATTGCACCACCTAAATACAAGTGAAAACCCTTATCAAATTTACTTAATCACCCTTAAAATAAAAAGCTATTTATCGCTGAATTTCTTATTACTTGTTAAACAATAGGAGAGTAGGGATATTAAGAAAATATGACCGGTGAAGCTAGGTGTCTTATGTCATATGATAATGCTGTTGCTAGGGAACCATTTCCCTCGCAATTAAAGCTTCAATTTTCTCCATGATCGGACAGTACTCAGGCACGAGCTACAATCCCATCCAAAAGTATGTTGAAAAGGCTCAAAGAGTAATCCCTTAAGTTGTGGGGTGTTGTGAAATTCAAACCCAAGCTCAGGTACGCCTCAACACTTCCCCAAATCTATCAATCTCATAACCCAAAGAATATGCCTAGTCTCCATGAGTGAGAGCACCACCATATGCATTATGCAGGGCTCACAGGTGACTTGGGATCATATCTTGCGTGCTTAATCTGATACATTGTTGCATGAGATCAATAATCAAGCATCCAAATGCCCATTTTATTAGAAATTATGGGCTCCCACCTGATATTCCATGCCTACCATCACAAATAGTACTACTTCAACTCACATAAGCCCAAGAGGAGTTGTCATCCCTCTCTTTGTTCTCAAACGACCCTTGCTGGTCTTCTCCATATCTCGCTACCAAATTTGAGAGGGGTTCTTAGCTATATTATGCTCTTTTGAGGAGATTCTATTGTTGATAGGATTGTTGCTATGACCCTTACAACATTTCCTATCATCTTTTCCTCATTTTCTCTTATCAATTTGTGTGCCATCCTCTTCTATTTTACCACACATTGTTAGACCCCTTTACTATGCATTTCCTACCTTCTCTCAAGCGGTTTCATATTCCTTTTCACATCTCTGAGCTTCTCATGTACTGGAAATACCATTCTGCTTGTGCATTTTCTTCCTCCTGTCTACCATCCAACTAGTCTCTCCCGCGTGCTCTCTTTTTGCTCTCTAACCCAGAATTGAATTAGAAACTAAGCAGGTCATGTGGTTTAAAATCTGCTCTCCTTTACTTCCATGACCTTCGTGCACTTAACTCCATTCACGTGGAAAAATGGACAGAAGTACGGGTGTGCAGGGGTTCCATGCTTGATTCATTGCATGATTTATTTGTTTACCCACACCCACTCCTCATCAATGCACCTTGCTTTTCTCTTTTCTATTTTTAGCCGACACTTAATTTTATTTTATTTTATTTCTTCATTGATCGCCATAGCCCATATTCAAATTGGTCCTTTTACGGGGATGTGACATAACAATACCAGAGAGATCTCCCACAAACTGACAGCCAAGCTCTGATATTAAATGAAAATAAATAAATAGTAGTAATAGCCAATTCCATATAATCCCAAGATAGAAAAAATATACAAACGAGTGTTAAGAATCCACAATGCAAAATAATAGACAAATATACCATTAAGATAACAAAAAATATTGAAAGCATGAAGTTTCCACAATCCATGATAGTATTGTTAAGATTTCTAGATTAAACTGTGTGTCAATTTTTTACATCAACAGTTTAATCCAAAAATCTTAACAACACAAAATATACCCTGGAAAAACCCTTAAAGAATAAACACATACTCTAAAAGTACTCACATTCAATGCATTATCTCATGAACAAATATTAAAACCTACTTAAAGAGTCTCTATGCAAGGCTTGTAAAACTTCAAACTCCTTAATTGCACTTCATGTGAACAAGTAAATGAGAATCATGTAATCACACATACCAATCCACACTTCCTCTCATCAAATATGCAACCTAGAAGATATGCTCAATCCAACCTTAGCCAACAAGCCAAAGGTTATGACAACCAACCTCAACAACTACTCGCTTGCTTGTTTTATTGAATCGAGCTTACACAAAACTATCAAGTGGTATTTCATATAAACCATCTACTTTTAAATAATGACATTACAAAACTATGTTGTCCTCATTTATTTTTGGTACTAAATTTTTTCAATAAATATTTTTCCAATGTACAAATTGTATTGAAAATTTATTCCATTGTTACATACAACACATAAAATATCCCAAAAATGTCTAACCCATGCAATGCAAACATCTTCCTTAAGTACACCACCAATAAATATTAATTTTATATTATAAATATTATATAAAGTATATAACACCTTTTCTAACAATAAAAATCTTCATAAATAAATAATAATATTCAGTAAAAAAAAACTAATTTCTAAATTTATTTTAGTAAAAAAAATAATTTAAAGATAATAATCGTCATCTATAACCTTGAACAATGTGAATGGGTTAAAAAAAATGATTTTTTAATTTAAAAATATACAGAGCCAACAATTTGTAAAAACTTGAACATGTTACAGCTAAGATATATGCAGTGCTGTGTTCCAATCCTTTTGCACTTAATTTTAGTTATTTAAAAATTTACCAGTCTTCAAATCCTTTCAGACCTCTTAAACTTTAATTAATTACAACTTTACAAGTGTTCAAATCCTTTTCATACCTCCTAACTTTAATTAATTAAAAACCCATTAAAGTCTTCTCCTCGTGAAATGCAATCATTAGTGTTATCGTGAGCTGTGTTCTTCCCGGCTTCCTGAATCTACTGAGGAAAACCAGAAGGCCGACGAAAATGAATATAGGATTTACAAACTGCAAGGAACTTTCCGGGTGTCACTTGGATAAGGGCAACACGTCAGCTCCTCACTCAACGTTTTTCGTGTATCAGACAGCTTTTGGTTGTCTGAAAAACAGCGACCCGAAATTCGTCTACAGTCCGTGAGCTATACATACATCCTCTTTTCTCCTCAAATTACAACTAAATAGTTAAGAGCGGATTCTTTTTGGTTTGCGAGATCATGACGATCGGATCAACTAAATAGTTAAGAGCGGATTCTTTTTGGTTTGCGAGATCATGACGATCGGATCGGCCTTTGCAATCAGCGAAGGCAACCTGGTTGTAAAAGGGAAAGTGGTGCTCACGGAAGTTCCCCAAAACGTCTTTCTATCAAATGACGAACCGTCGCATTCTGTATTCCTCGGAGCAAAATCCTCTCAGCCCAGCAGTCGCCATGTCTTCAAGCTTGGAAAACTCCAGTACCTTCCAATCCTTTTATTTTTCCTTCAAAATTTTACAGTGGTCACGTTATTTTTCCTGAGTAATTAGTCTGTAATATTAAGCACAATAGATTCTGTAATCATCTTAACAAAGAACAAGGCTTTATCAACCTTGATAACATATAGTCCGTCTTTTAAGGATCTCCACTATTTGATAATGAATTATGCATCTTTTAGGAATTTCCACTATAACTGTGTTTGAACTAGTTCACCTATAGAGGCTAGTAGCTCAGTGGTAGAACCGCCTCCGCCGAGCCTATGAAAGGTCGTAACTTTCAATCCCATCAGATCCATGAACTTTTAGCATGTGCATTACAAACACCATCCTCTCTAAGGCCTTGCAAATTAGATAATAAACTAAGCTGGCCTAATTGTTATTTGAATTCCATTATTAAGTTGGTTTATTCTGAAGGGAGTAGCAAACTAAGGTAGACTAGTTATGATCTAAACTCCATCGTTAAGTTGGTTTATCCTGAATGGGGTAGCAAACCAAGTCAGCCTAGGTATGATCGAAACTCCAATACTAAGCTGGCTTATCGCGGGTAGGCAACTAAGTGAGCTTAGTTTGATCGAAATTTTAATGTTAAACTGGTTTATCCTAAAAGACGTAGCAATCTAAGGTAGCCTAGTTATGACAGAAAATCCATCAATAACACATTTAAGCTGTATTATCCTGATTGGAATAGCAAAAACTAAGCAATTCATTATGATCTAATGGGTATCAAACTAAGCCATCCATTACTATCTAAACTCCACTATTAACCTGGATTATCCTGAATTGAGTAGAAAACTAAGCTAAACTACATATGATCTCAACTTCAATATTAAGTTGGATTGATCCCGAATCATACAATCATCGAAGTTTATGAGAGGTGTGTTCTCATGAACCACTATTTTTGAAAGAAAGGCCGTGAATGTTGATTTAACAAGCAACTGATTTATGAAAACACTATTGCATGATGGTGCAATAAAAATCAATGTTCTGTTTCAGGTAATTGACATCTATGATTTCCTAATGGTTTGCAGGGGATATAGGCTGATGTGCTTGTTCCGCTTCAAGTTATGGTGGATGCTATCTCATGCGGGAAACTGTGGCAAGGACATACCTGTGGAATCACAGATGTTGCTGTTAGAGGCCAGACAAAATTGTGCTGTGGATCAGAACAATGGGGACTATACCTCCAACCATGTATTCTATATCCTGTTTTTGCCTGTCTTGGAGGGTCAATTCAGAAGCAGTCTGCAGGGTAACGAGACAAATGAATTAGAGTTATGTGTAGAAAGCGGTGAGTTGTCAATTTGAAGAATTGATTCCAACTACCCACAATTTCAAAACTATACTTTAACGGAAAAGGATTTCTATCATGTGACTACTGTAAAAGAGAGCCAAAAAATAAGAGAAGGTTATAGTAAATTCCAAATATAGGAGTCAAATCTTTAGAATGCTATGAACACATGTTTTTTAACTTGTTTTATGATGTTAGTGTACGACTATTTGTGATTCCAATCAATTCCTTTAACTTATGTATTCTCTCTCTTTAGGAGACCCTGCTGTGCAAACCACACAGGCATTGCAGGTTGTATTTGTCAATGCAGGGGAGAATCCATTTGAGCTCATAACCGAGTCTTTCAAGTAAGCTCACGAGATCAAATATTTTGGTTTATGATACTTGTGTGTAGGATTTGCTTGCAGACATCTCTTCTTTCAGAACTACGCTCAACCTTCACTGTTTATCGAACTTTTATTGAATGACAGGGCTCTGCAGAAGCAAAAGGGCACATTTGTTCACCGTGAAAGGAAGCAGGTATGCATAATTCACTGATCTATTGGAGTTTCATTTGATGGAAGACAATGATTTAAGGTATTGTTAAATAAAGGTGGCCATAGAAACCATATTTCTAATTTCCATAAACCTGTGGAAAGGAATACAATAGTAAGAGAGGAAGCTTTATTATCCGCATACCTCAGAGACATGTCTTTGATAAATTTGGATCTAAATGAGGATTTCATTTTGTTAGATTGGTTTCATATTGGCTCCCTTCAACAGATACCTGGAATCCTTGATTGGTTTGGGTGGTGTACATGGGATGCATTCTACACCGATGTCAATCCAGAGGGAATAAGTCAAGGTTTGCAAAGGTGATTCTTAATCACGAAAGGCTATGGCTCTAATGTTATCGCACATATTCGTTTTCTCTCTTCATAGCTCTGAAGTTCTTAGCACTTTTTCTCTTTTGGTCTTATTCGAGAACCATAGTTTAAACAAAAATTATTCTGCTCACCATTGGTTGTTATGATCAGCTTGGCAGAAGGAGGTACTCCAGCAAAGTTCCTTATAATTGACGACGGCTGGCAAGAAACAGTCAATGAATTCAAAATAGAAGGAGAACCATTTATTGAAGGCACCCAGTAAGTTTCTTAAGCTGTTCCCAAGGAAAATCTTTAATGTCTAACTATAAGCAGAGTTGGCTGGCACATGCTGTGTCCTGCCAGGAAGACAATATAATAGTGAAAGTGAATTGACCATTTTTAAACATAAAAGATACGGCCAAACATAGGAGAAATATTTCCATCAAAACTTTGGAAACTAGACAATTTTTTTTTAAATAAATTATTTCTTATTCTAACTGATTATTTAAACCAGTGGACGAATATTCAATTAAAAAACTAGCAGTCAGATTACAGCACTCGCTATTCTAGCCTTGGTTTTAGAGGGCGGGGGATTGTGCATACTACCCCTGAGTAAGCTTTGTAACGTGTGAATCCTCGGGGTTCCTCCATGCATGCTTTCTTCGGCAGAGCCTCTGTTTTGGATAACAAGGGATAAAACAAAGCTTTTGAATGACTAACTACCTTTTGGGATTTCCAGGTTTGCAACAAGGCTAGCTGCTATCAGGGAAAATAAAAAGTTCCGGAAACATGGTCAAGAGGATTCTGAAGAATTGGTTGATGGTTTGCATGATATTGTTAAGCATCTCAGAGAAACCTACGACCTCAAGTAAATGATGATAATTCCGAATTCCTTCATTTTCGAAGAGTCTGGTATAGAAAATGACTTTCAATTAATTACTTACAAGTTGCAACGTATTTTTTCATTTTTGCAGGTACGTGTATGTATGGCATGCCCTAGCAGGTTACTGGGGTGGTCTTCTGCCATATGCCCCAAATCTAAAGAAATATGAAGCAACCTTAAAATATCCAGTAAAATTATCAGGAAATTTAAGCAGCCTGCGCGATGTAGCCATAGACAGTCTGGAAAAATATGGAGTTGGACTAATTAACCCCAACAAGATTGGGGAATTTTACAATGACTTGCATAGATATCTTGCTTCAGCGGGAATAGATGGTGTCAAGGTAGACGTGCAAAATGCAATTGAAACCCTTGGTGCCGGATTTGGTGGTCGAGTATCTCTAACTCAAAAATACCAGCATGCTCTAGAAGATTCTGTAGCCAGGAACTTCTCTGAGAATGCCTGCATATCTTGTATGAGTCTCAGCACTGATTCAATTTACAGGTATGTCTTCTTCTTCAGTTACATCATAGACAACTACAGTGACCTTCTATTTGTGGCTATTGATTTTGTTGTTGAACAGTCCGGATGGGAAACTTATATGGAATGAATTTCTTTTAAGGTCCTTGGGTTCATTTGTCTCTTTGGGTTATTACTTTCCTACATCTGTTTGTGATGAAGAAATCATTGCTGTTACCCATAAAGAACTTTTCTGCAAAGCGAAACAGCCTAAAGTTTGCAGAGGAACTGCTTCTTACCTGACTAAAACACCCAGAAACTTATAAAATAGCAATGTGGGAAACTTATATGGAATGAATTTCTTTAAGGTCCTTGGGTTCATGTGTCTCTTTGGGTTATTTCTTTCCTACATCTATTTATGAAGAAATCATTGCTGCTACCCAAAAAAAACTTTCAGCGAAGGAAAGCAGCCTAAGGTTTGCAGAGGAACTGCTTTCCACCTGACTTAAAAACCCGGAAAATTATAAAATAGCAATGTGGTAGCTACTTTCTCTACACCCTCTAAGTTTTATATTTTTAGAAACTAAAACCCTGCTTCAGAGACATGGTAATTGATAAGTTTTTTTGTTCAGCTTTCTTTAATCTGTTGAACCATGGAATATCTAATCCAAGAGTGTAAACTCAAAATCAGAAGGTAAACTTGATCTGAATCTTTAATTGCTCGAGGACAGATTTAATCCCTAAATTTTTTGCAAGAGCATAAGTAAACTATGAGACATGGTAATTGATAAGTTTTTTTGTTCAGCTTTCTTTAATCTGTTGAACCATGGAATATCTAATCCAAGAGTGTAAACTCAAAATCAGAAGGTAAACTTGATCTGAATCTTTAATTGCTCGAGGACAGATTTAATCCCTAAATTTTTTGCAAGAGCATAAGTAAACTGTTGATTGGGGCAGATTTTCAATGGGGAAAATGCATGGGATTTGTTTGGTCTCACATTACTTTTGCTCAGATGCTCTTATGCTAAACCCTACTTAGTTGCTGTCAAATTTTCATAGTTGCTGCTTTAAAAAGAGCATGTATTATTGATGACTATTTCTGAAGAAAAATTCATTGTGGTAAATTGGATTTCTCATCTTCCTCCCTAAAGCTACATTTAATGCTAAAGAATCTGCAGAGACTTCTCCAATCTTTGCCAAACTCTTCAGCAGAAGATTCTAGACCTGCTCTAATAAACAACATGGTTGTTCTGTCATAAATTTGACACAATGTTTAGACAATAGTTAAAATATAATCACAGTTTTGGATTGTTTTTCTTATCGGAGATAGTTTTACGTAATTTTATTCTACTCAATTCTTCCCAGCATACTTTTGTTTGTATGAAATTCTCCATGAAGTACAGCTTGAGCTAAGTTGAAATCTTCAATGTTGAAACTATTCCAAGAAGCAAAATATTTAATAATATAAACCAAATATAGATGCTGCCTTTCTATGAATAAGCAAAACTCAGCTGGCGATTTCCATTTAAATAGCAGAACGAAATAATCTATGACAGAAGAACAGTACTTTTCAAGGTATCATAGTCATGAAATTCATTCTGTGGAAATAATTTACTTGGAGGGTTTTTCTGCACAATGTACCATCATTTCATAATATTTCTTGTCATTGCATTTTTTATTCTGATAATCCAACCTCATTAGAGATATAAAATTATAAATAGTTTAAGAATTAAGCCTTTAAGATTGTTTACCTCACATAATTAGAAAACTTTGACTTCTAACTCTGATAAAGTACCTAAGCAGTTCCAAGAAGACTGCTATTGTACGAGCGTCAGAGGATTTCATGCCGACGAATCCAACATCACAAACTCTCCATATTATTTCTGTAGCCTTCAACAGCCTACTTGTGGGAGAGGTTATGCTGCCTGATTGGGATATGTTTCATGTAAGTGTGGAATTTATATAGCATTGCCCTGTGGTTTAACAGAAAGCAATCTTAAACATTTCCTGACCTAATTCTTCTGGCATCTGAATTGTAGAGTAAACATAATGCAGCAGAATGTCATGCTGCAGCACGGGCTGTGGGAGGCTGCGGAATATATGTCAGGTATGAAGTTTTGCTTTCTGACTGTTCACTGTTTTAGAGTAAGAGCTTGTGAGATTCAGGTCTTTAATCCACTTTAATTATGACCTTAGAATTTAAAGATCATTAGGCCTGTTGATATCTTTGTGTGCACATGAATATGTGCATGCTACTTATTATAGTATTGGTTCTCATGGCTTGAGTAGAATTTCTTGTAATCAAAAAGTATCTTGAATCTTACAGTGATAGGCCTCATGATCATGACTTCAAGGTCCTGAAAAAGCTTGTCCTTCCTGATGGATCAGTACTTCGAGCAAGATTTCCTGGAAGGCCCACCCGTGATTGTCTCTTTGTTGATCCTGCAGGGGACAAGAAAAGGTGATTTTGATATCACGTACACTGTACAAGCCATGACTTTGTCTGTAGTACTAGTTTATGCTCACCTCTCATTTGTTTCAAATATGTTTGTGAGTTGGTTTTATAGCTTGCTCAAGATATGGAACGTGAATGCATGCACAGGAGTTGTAGGAGTGTTCAATTGCCAAGGAGCTGGATGGTCAGATGAGCATAAATGCATTGAGGCCTATGAAAATCCTTCTGAATGTGTTACAGGGTGTGTCCGTCCAAGAGATGTGGAATCTTTACCGGATGTTGCAGGGGGAGAATGGAATGGGGATTGTGCAATGTATGCCCATAATACAGGTCTGTCATTACAAAACATTTTATTTTCTCTTACTATGATATCTAACTACCTTCTCACAAAAGTCTGAAAAAAAGACTCATGGATGAGTTTAAATTAAAGGTTTATAAGGCACCACATACACTAAAAGTCTTGCTAATCTGAAGTAATCTTTGGGGTGCAAGTCCCTGGGTTGATGTGTGAGCATCCAAGGCATCCTACTGTTCTCTGGTGCAAAATTTCAATGCACTATCATACCTATCTTTCGGTCAAGAGGTGTTCTATGGTGGCATCAGTGGGGTGTCATTTCTTGGCCCGGTAAAAAGAAAACTAAAATACAGATGACATATATGTAAAAAAGAAAAATTATAAATCCACATCCAAAAAGCAGAGCTCACTATTCGTCCTCAATAACGTAGAGAAAAAAGAGTGGCTGATTTTATTTTTGCTCTCTTTTTACAGGAAGCCTTACAAAGCTCTCAACAACAGGATCTTTGACAGTGTCGCTTAAGATTCTAGAATATGAAGTTTACGTAGTCAGTCCCATAATGGTTAGTTTGACTTATTTTTTAGCTTTCCCTTCATTCATGCCCTTTAATTCAATAGGCCATGGAGCTATAATGGATATAAAAAAAGTTGTATTTGCTTGGATTTTTCAAGTTTTAAAGAAAGGCTGTTTAACAACATTTTGGATCACATTCGTGTTTATGATCACATTTGTGATCCATTTTATCCTGGGATTCAGGAGGTGGATGTAACAGACTGTTCCAAAGTTTTCTCCAAAGACTAAAAAAATCCACTTCAATGAACTATGAAAATCCTAATGCTACTGTATTTATTTGTTTAACTTGTTGCAGGACTATAAGAGTAATGTTTGTTTTGCACCTTTGGGACTCATTGATATGTATAATGCGGGAGGTGCTGTTGAGAGTATAGAGTATATTGATGAAGATAATATTTTTTCAATTAAGATGACAGTGAGAGGCTGTGGAAGATTTGGTGCATATACAAGCAAGAACCCAATAAGCTGCCTTGTAAATATGAAACAAGTAGAACATTCTTATGAAAGTAGCAATTGTTTAGTAACTCTCATTATTCCAACTTATGCTGCACCAAACAAAATCACAAGTCAAGAAATTGAGGTTCAATACTGAATTGCGACAGTGCTTAATACTGACAGAATAGGAGATTGATGGCCTTTTAAAGTGCCTTAAGATTAGTTCATGTAGGGAAATACCTTCACCCACTAGTTAATAATTTGTATGTGATAATTTGGACGCTTATGCAAAAATTGAAAGTAAATACATGCCATGCCACAGATTTAGTTTATTTGAAATCGGTTGAACTCTCTTGGCATTTATATCATGTGATGTAAGCTAGATTAAAGAGGATTTTGTGAGTAGGTGAAGGAAGTGAAGATATTTTTTAATCAGAGTTAAGTTGGGTACTGGTTTAATGTACAGACTTTTCTTATAAAAACATGCCCCAATGCATCCTTTTTCATGTATCTTACACTTTTACTTTGATCAACTGTTATAGATCACATACTTTTGGGTATTGATATATAAGTATCATTTTTGTTTGATCTGTATGTTTTATAATATTCTGAAAGGATGGTTTAAATTTTTTTTAAAGTTCCCTATTTTATAAAATTGTTCAGATATAAAAAGGTCTTTTTTTTAATAAAAACTTGTTTAGATATAATATTGAAGCCCATCAAACAACAAAGAAACAATTAATGACCTACAATATTAAGACTGTAAACTATCAGTAACAAACTTAAACTAGCATAGAGTTAGCTAATACAACTCAGATTATAAACACTAAGCTAGTTAGGAGGCTTGAAACCAAAGAGCTCCAAAAAGCGCTAAACTTAGATGCCAACCTTGTCAACTAAATCATTGAAGTAGGATGATGGCTTCCTGATTAGTATTCCTTTTCTGACAATTGATTCAGGATAAAAAAATATTTTAGAGCTTCTTATTGCCTTCAAGCTAAAGTAACCACTAGGACTCAAATTCTCCATTTTTCCTTGTTTGGTAATGGTGGACTAAGAGAAGTAGAACAAAAATTGTTAACAACTTCGACCGTATCAAACATATCTTTTTAATCAATGAACTTCCCCCACTTCTCATATCAGTGACCCCTTCTCTTGGGATTTCAAGGAAAGAAAGTTCTCACATTTAGGATGGTTTAACTATTAATCAAATATAATTTCATACGAGTATAAATATTTTAAATATATCTATCTAAAAAATATCAAGAGATATTACTCAAATTATTTACTAAAAGTTATTTTATTTTATTATAGAATTATTTTGTACTATTTATTACATACATATATAGACACATAAATTTTTGTTTTTATTTAAGAATTATTTTATCTATTTACATTATTTATTTTATTTTTATTTGAAAATTTATTTTTGGATAATACATATTTTTTACTTTTGTAAATTTTAATTTTACTTTTGGAAAAACTATTATTCATTATATGAGCAATTTTTTGTTTTGTCTTTTACTTTGATATGTGTAGTAAACATTATATATTTATAGATTACTTTTTAATAGTTTTATATTAATATATATTTTACAATTTGATATTTTTAAATTTAAATAATTAATGTAGGCTTTTAACATTTTTTATTTCATTGCCAAAGTGTTTATTTCTTTCTAGTTTTGTGATAAAAGTGAAATAGACACCTCAAGATGGATGTCTCTTGCCATTTTTCACATAGATTTATCTAAGATAGGTATGCTAGTATTGCTACATATGGAAATATTAATGCTATTGTGATGATCCAAAAAGGGGTATTTAGAGCTATTGATGAATTTCATTTTTATTCCCATTTTGCTTATTTGAAACAAAATAGAGATTTATATTTATATAATACCCTAAAATATAGTTTGAAATGTTTCATGCTTTTAAGTAAAATTAAGATTATAATGTGTCAAAGAAAAATCAAGCTAAGTTTAAGGAATTTAGCAAATCTGATGTGAAAATATGTGACTTATAGGCTAGTTATTACATAAAGAATGACTTAATCAATATAAGTTTAACTTAACAATGTCTTAACTTCAACTTATTATGTGAAATGGATATATTTTATTATTATTATTATTATTATGTAATTGAATATTATTAAATTTTACAACCCATTAACAATTACAAAGGCATTCAAGAAACCTAAATATGTTATGTGCATATATACATAGAGTTAAAATCTTAACATAATACCTAGTTTTATCTTTAATATATTATACAAAATGATTGTTTTATATTCAATTTATAGTTTATAATATAATCAAATAATTATCTAATTTTGCAGTGCTTAACAATTACAAAGCTATTCAATAAACTCACATATATTGTGTATATATATACATATTAATAAAACCACAAGTTGGAGGGTATTGAATGCATGTTTTTTCAAGTACAAGGGGAACATGAAACTTCCTAGGGAAGCCACTAACTTGATTGATAATGAATGCCAATATGTGAAATACCCAACTTTATACCTCCATAGTGGGAGTAGGATTGACGCAAATTATAATTATTATCTTAAATGGCGAATCAAGAAACTTCTCCTTACCTTTTTTCCAACACCAATAACAACTAGAAGCCTCATTATGGGATACTTGTTCTAGATTGTAAAGCATCTTCTGCTATCCAGTAGAGAACCTTTATAGTTTACAAGCTATTGAAAGCCTTAATTATCATGGGAGGTGATAGAAACTTACTAGAGCCCAAATCTTATGAATCAAAAAAATGCAATGCTACTTTGAGGAGAATTCTAAGAAAAGGGGCTAGTCTAGATACTTTAAGAGGATCAAGGGGTACACCCCAACAATATCCATTGATTTTTCTCAAAATTGGGATTCAAGATTGGTTAATATGAGAGGAATTGAAATCGAGGTTTCTGAGGAGTTCGTCACTTTGGTGATGGATTTGCTAGTGTCGTGGATATTTTTAAATATGAGTGGAATAAAGAGGATGCCATATCTTTGTTCTTATGAAATGGTGAGAAACTAAAGTAGGCTCATAATGGTGTCCTTAGGTCTTATTTCTCACCCCCATGTATGAGGAAGTTGTTTTATAGCTTATTAGGTATGTCAGACTTGAAGAAAGATTCCAATATACGTTCTCTTTCCACTTAACTCTCATTTTACATTTTTTTCATACATATCTTGTTAGCTTTCCATTCTTTTTATTTTCATCTCTTGAGCACTTGATTGTGGAGTTCAAATGTGGTGTTGATTTCACTCCCTTGCACCAATCCTTGATTCTATTACTATTCAACCATGAAATTTCCTCTAAATGAACCCCACATGTCTCATCCATTGCTAAACCTCTGCTAAAAAACTTAAATCTACCTCTAAAATGAGACTATTCCAATGATCATATGCCTTTGGATAGCCCTTCCTTATTTGGTTTGAATGTTATGTAGCAGGAATTTTTGAAAGGGTGAATCCTCTAAAAGTCATAAAAGAAAATAAAATTATTTTTATTGAGGATTTTGACTATTAGGAAGAGGATTTTTACCCTATCTCTAATTCTCAAGAGAAGGGTAAAGATGTTTGGAAGGAAAAAGGTGGGGTTTCTCCAATTATCAAGGAAACTAAAAGAGCTAGGAAATATTTTATCCTTGACACATCCTGACCTTCATCATCCATTAAATATGTGGTTTTAGTTACCATGATCAAGGGAAAATTAGTCGAAATGCAAAAGGAATTTGTCACCCACATGAAAATTTTGAGATGGTTCATGATGGACTCAACAAAATTAGCTTTAAAACTTAAATACTTGTTAAGATAATGGGGGAGAACCTCATACCTAGGGAGTTGAAGAAGATTTTATCTAATTAGTGGGAGAAGACTAAGGAGATGAACAAGCTTAAAGAAAAAATCACAATTCAGGATGATAAGGTGGTAGTTTTAGAGGATATCCTTGAAATTAAATCAATTGCCATAGTAAAGCATCATCTCTCACATGATATAGGCTAATGAAAACCCTAGCACAAGAATCAAAAGTTTTAAAGAAATAAAAACTATGTTTGAAAATAAGAAACTCATAGCAAATCAATTGAAAACCCTTATGGAGTCCACTAGGAGGATGCTACTTTACTTAATCTTAAGGATATTTTTTATGTTTTTGTGTTAATATTTTTTTGGACTTAGTTAAGTTCCAATTATCTTGCCCATCATTAGGATTGTTGTTTATTGGTTGCTACTTGGCTATTACAAATCTACTTCTTATTTGTTTAAGATCTTAATCGTAAAGGGATAAGGCCCTTTTAAAAACTCTTTTTACCTTTGATATAATTAAAAAATAATTCAAAGGTATATATATTTTACCATTTTAAATAATAATAAATAAAGTTTAACTTAACAATATTTTAACTTCAACTTATTCTATGAAATAACTATATTTTTATGTTTAATCTTTTGAAATAAAAAGGTTGTCCATCAAGTATATACATGCATACTTTGCATTGATGATCAACAAATGATTGGACCATTTAATTTTATCACTTCTCTATTAAATATATTTGTATTGATTTGAATTTGACTACTAAATTAGATATTTTTTAACTAAATCCCATATAATAACTTCATTCTAATATAATCCTGTATACTTTGACCAATGATAAAGAACTAATATAATTTCAAAACCCTAAGAGATAATTTTGAACATAACTGTTACCCTACAAATGACTCTTTTAAAGCTCCATTGAATATCCTTAAATTGTTGTAATAGTAGAGTTATGTTAGATTGAGTGGCAAGGAGACAAAAAAAATACTTGTAATTTCCAAAATTTGATGTCTAAAAATGCAAAATTTTCATGTTTTATCACTCATTACATTTATAAGTTGGCAATTAAGATTATTTAGTTGCGTTGAAGGTGTTAGAGTGTGATAACCATGAGGTGGAAAGCATCAACATGAAAGCAATAAATGGAGAAAACAAAATTGGTCCAGGCCCCGCCAATCACATGGCACACTCAAAGCATAGAGTGTGCTAGATAAGAGGAGGCCAACAAAACAACCAAGTTTGAACACTGTCAAATACCTTTTTTGCAACATAATATTCCTCCAAAACTGAATGTAATGAAACCAACACAAAAGAAATGACCTATTTTTCAAATGATTCATCACTATTTCCTTCGATCAGTAAAACAATAAATAAGAAAGGCCATTATTTATTCACTAAAAACAAACACCATACTATCCACTTCATGACATGCCAACTTCTATTTTTTGTCATGTCATCTAAAACTCATACACAACCTCATCAAATATGTCACTTGATCTATTCATAAAAAAAATTCAAAGAGATATTAGATAGTTCAATATGCAATGCACATTTATGATGCACAACAAAAAAATATTAGGGTTTTGACCATATAAGCCTTAATAGCTTCAATTTTGATAATTACTTTTTTTTTGTCAATATCATAGTACTATCCAAAAGTTAGAACCCAAGAGGAATGAATGCATTAAAATATTAAACTTCAAGCGTACGACATATTATCCAATACAAACGTTAAAAATAAAGAGGCATGAATGCATTCAAACATTAAACTTAAATCACACCCTAGAAATACAATCACACCTTAGTGTGCAATGGGTACATCGAAGAAGTGTAGAAAGTCAATTAGGATAAATTTTGGTCTATTTTTTGCATACATTTATGTAGTACATGAGGTCAATTGGTACACCATTTAGCAAATGATGTTGTTTGTTCCAAAAAGGAATCAATGGAGAAGTGATAACTTCAAATAAACTATGCATCCACTTACAGGAATCCAAACTTGATTGAAATAAAACCTTTGAATCCAGAAGATAGTTAGGCTCCATTACCAACATGCTCATGTTATGTTTGCAATAAGGAGAGAGGGAGAGGTAGAGATAGAAAGAGGGAGAGATAGAGGGGGGAAGAGCGAGAGAGAGAGGGGTAAGGAGGTAGAGATAGAGATAGAGATGGAGATGGAGATACAGAAGAAGATGGAGAAGGAGAAGGAGAAGAAGGATATGAAGATGAGAGGAGGAGATAAAGAGGGAGAGGAGAGAGGGATATAGAGAAATGGAAGAGATAAATATAGAGGGATATAGAGGTAAATAAATGGATTGATAGAGAGAGGGAGACATGTCTAGAGATAAAGTGGGAGAGAGGAAAATGGAGGTAGAAATGAAGATAGAGGGAGAGGAAGAGGGAGACAAACAGATAAAGAGATATAGGTAGAGGGAGAGATAAATATAGAGAGATAGGGAGATAGAGAGGATAAGATAGAGTGATAGAGAGATACATATATAAGGAGATATAGAGGGGAGGAGCGGGAGAGAGAGAGACAAAGAGATAAACAAACAAAGAGAATTGGAGATAGGTAAATAAAGATGGAGAGAGGGAGAGAGAAATAGGTGGAGATAGAGAAAGGGAGAAAGAAGTAGGGGTGGACAGAGATATATGGGAAGAGAAAGAGAGAGATAGAGGTATATGGGAAGAGAAAGGGAGAGATAGGTAGAGATAGAGAGATAGATAGGGGGATAGGGAGGGAGCAAGGGAGGGAGAGATGGCAAGAGATAGAGAGAGAGGGGAAGAGAAAGGGAGAGAGATAGGTAGAGGAGAGATAGAGAGAGGGGGCAGAGAAAGGGAGAGAGATAGGTAGAGAAGAGATAGAGAAGAGGGCGAAGAGAGGGAGAGAGATAGGTAGAGGAGAGATAGAGAAGAGGGGGAAGAGAGGGAGATAGGTTGAAGAGGAAAAGAGAGAAGAGGGGGAGAGAGGGAGAGAGATAGGTAGAAGAGGGAGAGAAAGAGGAGGGGGGAGAGAGGGAGAACGATACATAGAGAGGGAGAGAGAGAAAAAGATGGGGGAGAGGGAGAAATAGCTCAATTTATATAGAGGGAGAGAGAGACATAGAAAGGGAGTGATATAAAGAGATAGAGCGAGACAATGAAAGAGATAGAGAGATAGTTATAGAGGTAGATAAGGATATGGATAGAAAGAGATAGAGAGAGGAGTAAGAGGGAGATAAAGAGAGAAACAAAGATAGATATATAAGTAGGAGAGATGGAGGGAGAGATGGAGTGAATGAGAGAGAGAGGGGGGAGAGGGAGAGATATCTCAATAGATAGAGAGGGGAAGAGTGAGTGACATAGATAGTAGGAGATATAGAGAGATAAAGAGCGATAGGGAGAGATATATCAATCACCCTCCTTATATCTCTATCTATTCATCGTTATATCTTTATCTCTCTACCTCTCTATCTCTTTGTCTCCCTCTCTATCTATATGTTTCTCATTATCTTCCTCTCTCTCTCTATATATATATATGTTTTCTTCCCTCTATCTTTGTCTCCCTATCTCTTTATGTGACTTTATCTCTATCTATGTCTCTCTCCTCTTCTCTCTTTCTCTTTTCTTTTATCTATTTTTCTCTATCTCCCTCACTATCTCTACCTCTTTCTCTATCCCTCTTTATTCCTCTATATCTCTACCTATCTCTCTACCTATCTCTCTATATATTTATCTCTCTATATCTCTTTGTCTTACTCTTTATCTCTCTATTTCTATTTATCTCTCTTTCTCTCTATCTCTATCTCTATCTTTATTTATCTTTATTTCTCTTTTTTTTCTCCCTATCTCTCTTTTAATCCATTTATTTCCATATGTGTTCCTCTTTATCTATCATCGTCTCTTTCTCCTCCTTTGTCTCATTTTTCTCCCTCTCTCTTGCTATATTTCTCTTTTTCTCTCTCCACCTGTCTATATCTTATATCTATCTCCCTCTCCATTTTATATTCCTTTCTCTTTCTCTCTCTATATGTTTGTCTCCTTAAGTGTGCAATGGGTACATTGAAGAGGTCTTAAAGGTGAATTATCATATCCTTAATCAAATGACATGCTACCTTGAGCATAACTCCCCAAGGACACATGCCATCCTTGGATTGTTGACATGAAACAACCAATCAAATTTTTTTATTTTATCTCTCTTTTCCTTTGCATCTCTTATACTTCCCTCTCATGCTCTATCTCTCTTTATCTATTCCTCTATCTTTCAATCTCCATCCCCATCTATCTCTCTCTCTCTCTCAATATCTATCTATCTAAATTTGTCTCTTTCTCTCATTCTCCATCTTTTGAGTTTCTCTCTCTTTATTAGTCGATAGGCTACATGTAGTGTGAGATTTGAGCTTGAAACAAACCTCACACCTACAAACCATTATTGAGTCATTGGAAAACAAGTTTCAATTGCCATTTAATGGTAAAATCCACTAAAATATCAAGTAAAAACCTCCAAAATGCCAAATAAATATTGATTTGACAGCTGGACGGGAACATTCTATTTCCATTTGTAGTATTTTTTGTCAATTTGTTGACAATTTTCTTTTTTCATTTGCATTGGTTTATGTTTTAAATTTATATGCAAATATTTCATAATTAGATAATACTTAATTTTTTTAAAGAAAAATCAAGATTTGTCTAGATTTAAATTTCATTCCATTATTTAGCACTTATTATCAATTATTTAATCTAGCCACATGTAACTAGAATTTGCAACACATCCATGCACAAAGACATACTCTAACATAGTAACATGTACATATAGTTTTCTATCGTCGTAATCCTCGAACATATTTATATATACCTCTCTCTATATAGAATTGTCTCCCCCTCTATCTCTCTTTCTTTTTCCTAATTCTCCAAAGATCAATTAAACTATCATATTTTTTATATATTAATTTAATTTGTTCTATATAAAAATATATTAATTATTAATTATAATAATTTCATATTTATATGTAATAATTTTTATTATAGAATATAATATATAATAATAATATAACCTATATATACTATTATATATAATAATAAATATAACTATATTATATATATCATGTAATCAATTATATTAAATATATATAATATATTAATTATATTTTATATTATATAAAAATATAATAATTATATATATATATTTAATAGTTTTGTTAAAAAATATAATATATAATAATAATTAGTAGTGTAATTAAAGTATTTATAATTTATTTTTTATTATATAAAATATACATTATATATTAATTATGCTAATATATACTTAAGGTAAAGGATGATGTAATGTTAAAACCTAAATGTGCTCATTATTAGGATCTTGGCGGTAATTTTTATTTTAATAAACATACTTAAAACCCTTGTCGAAACCTTATTTTCAGGCTGCAGCTCACTAAATTGGAGAAGTGAAAGGGAAATATAGTGAGGAAGAGTGGAGTAGGAACTAATAGCGGTGGGGGAAGTAGCAAAAAATGACAAAAAATAGTCAAAAAAATTGTAAAAAATGATGAACGATTGAGATTTGTTTGATTGTCTTGCATAGTCTATAGAAAACAATAGGTCGTTGATTTTAACTTTTAGGTTCATCCATTTCATATTGGATACACCTTCGACATAAAATGTTGTTTATATATTGAAATCTAGACTTAGAGGTTCGAGTCTATCAACTTAAAATGTGTAATTGATCTTATAATAATACTATGAATTATTGATTCCACCCTTCTATCAACCTATAAGCATATTGATGAAGTAGTGTATTAAACAAGGTTTATGATAATAACATTGTAATAGAGGGAAAGAGTTCAACCTATGATAAGCAAAACTCCTTGTGGCTAATGTTAATAATTAAGAAATATCATGTTTAATATTGAAAGAAATAAACCGTTTGTCTATATATTGATCATAATCGTGACAACAAGATATCCAACCTAATTTCTAACTTCATTTAAAAACATGTGATGATTATAAAGAGGAGATAAATTTATAGATTCTCAATGACAATGTAATTTTTTGATCAAAATTAATTATCTATATGATTCTATATAATCCACGCTTCAATTTCAAAGCAATCGTGACATCATTTCTTGAAAGTTGTAATCTCATCAATAATTACAATTGTAAAACTAATTAAACACATTATTGACACAAGATAAAATAGATTTTTCCAACCCAGAATCATAAGATAAAGTGAAAATTGCAATAAAAATTAATTTGGTATGACTCAAATACAAGAAAAATGCAAAAATGGATTTTAAAAATAGGGGTAGACAAATTTTGCAATATTGAATAGTAATCAATGAACACAAAATATTGAAGGGAAAAACCTTTTAATCATAACATGAACCAACCCTAGGTCTACAAGAGAAAGTACAACCAACCACCCTTACAAAGGTTAAAAATGATTTTTTTCTCAATAACCAACCGAGCTTCCAACCTATCACCATAAAGGGTCAAAACTAGTACTTGATCAATACAAACATCAACAAAAAAATTGCAACAAAAATTAGTTCTATATATCCAATGCTTAATTGGATATTTTGAAATACTTACACAAATCCAATACTTCCATAAGAAAGTGATTATTTTTCTAATTCAAAAAAAAAAAACATTTACTCAACCCCTGAAATCAATCTCCACCACTAAATATATTGACAACATATTGGAAATCTATGACAATATTAACCACTATAACTCCCCAAATCAACTTCATTATTTAATTTATGATTAAGAAATAAAGAACCAACTTTTAATAAAGTGGTCAAATACATCCCTTAATACTACACCTACATCAACAAAATTATGATTACCCCTACAAGCTCCATAAAAAATCAACTTATGAAACCCTTTCTGAGGTTTTATAAGAAGATCACAAACTAATTATTCGACTGCCCCATTAACAAAGGGAGATTAATAATTGATAGCACATTTAATATTTAAAATCAAAATTGATTTATCTTTCCACACAATAATTTGTAGGAGAATAAAAATAAAAATAAAACACTAGATTTAATCTATTTTTAAAGGTTATGTTAACATTTAATGATATAATAAAATTTATACAAGTAGATTTTAAATTGCTTAAAATTTTCAAAATAGGAGAGATGACCCAAAAATGAACATGTTTAATATTAATGCATGTATTGGAAATTATACCTAAATAATTATATTTTAAATTTAAATTTATTAGTTGTGACTTTAAAGATATTAAATTTATAACTTGTTGTAGACATAAAATTATCTCTCAAAATTTTTGTTGTCAATAATTCCTTGCACATTATTTTCTAAATTAATTAAACAAATCTTATTTATTTAATTAATTGCCTTAATCTTGCACATGTTAAAACACATAAATATCTCAAGATGAAATGTATACATTTCAAGATGCACACATACACAATTTGACTACATATGTACCAAATCTTAGAAACATTCCAAGATGTCTACATATGTTGTTTCCTATGTGCATGTGTTGCTTTTGATGCATCGACCAAAATGCTCTGCATATGCTACAACCTATCATGCATGCATTGTATTACCCAACATGCACATCAAAAGGTGGGTTTTATGGTTTGACATTTTTTTCTAATTCTTCTATCCCCATTACTAACCCCTAAATTCACCATAAGCTCAAAAAAATTATATTTACTAGTGCTTTTCCCTCTACAAGTCTCCTAAACTGCCTCACACACTCTATTTGGTGTTAATATACTAGCACATTCTCCATTCTTTCTTAGATCCTTGCTCTAGTCTACTCTATGAATTCTTAAGGTTGAGAGTAAAAATGAAATATTTTCACCCCTTACCCCTATCTATTCACCTCCAACTCTTGATATCTCCCCCGAATAATTTTTTTTACCCCATTTCACATATTTTCCTCTCATTCATCCAATTTCAGCCTTTTCATCTATTTTCTTTTGTTTCTCCTCATTTTTCCTCCTTCATCCTATTTTCCTCTCTATTTCTTCTTTCAAGAGGTCATCTATGCTATTATTTCTTACTAACCTCTTGAGGAGCCATCATCCCTCCATCTTAATAATGTCATTTTTTCCAACCAAACCAATTAGGGCATAGCACCACCCTTCACATCTTAAAAGTTTTATATTTATTTTTATGTACAATGATATTACTTCTTTTAGTCACAATACCCTTTTAAAAAGAGATAAAATGTAGATACCTAAAATCACGTCTTGGGATTTTTGTTAATAATTATTTGCACATCACCACTTTCTCAATCAATTAAATACATTTTATTTATTCAATCATCCTAATCCTTCTTCTAATATTAATTAAATAATTTTAGTTAACTAATTAATTAATTAGACTCTTCCTCTAGCATTAATTAAATAAATCAAGATAATTTATTTAATTAATCAATAATTTTCTAGTACACAACCTTAAATAAATAAATTCAATGTTATTTATTTATTTTTTTCATTTTCATTCCAAAAATTAAATAAATATAACATGCTTATTTAATTCTCCTTTCCCCCTCGGTGATTTTCGGGAATTGGGAGGATGGCTCTGCAAGCGCTGCATGAGGTCGCAGCCATCTAGGCTCGGCCTGCATGTGGTCTTTTGGTGGTTGCATGTGTAGTTGGGGGTCGGATTTGTTCTCTTCTTCTCTGAAGCTTCTTGGGGGTGGGTTTTTTTACGCTATTTGGGGGGAGGCTCTTTTCTTTTGCAGCAGGTGTGTATTCTGGGGTTGGGGGGTTGCGACCTTGGTGTCCAGTGGAGTGTGCCTTCTTTGAAGGGCTCTTGGTTTTATTTGGGCCTTGCTTGCTCATCTGGCGTTGTGTGCTCTTTGATGGATACTGGAGAATCTTCTAGGGTTTGTCCCAATATGGACTTTCGTTCTGCTTTTGGATCGAAACCCTCTCCACAGGGTTCGAAGATTTTTGATAATAATCTTTTCTCGGTGGAACCTGAGAAAGTCGAGATGGGCTCGGTAGGGGGGCCTAGAATTCCGAAGATTAATGGGTGCCTCGAACGGTGTAAAGAGAGGCCGAGCGTAGTCATTCCAATGGAGATGTTGGCTGAAGACATTGATTATTATGCACGACATTCTCTTTATTGCAAATTCTTAGGTTTGAAAATTTCTTTGCAATTCTTGGAGATGTGGGCTCAAAAGACATGGATGCCTGAGGGAGAGATGGAGATCCGCCTCCTGGCAAATAACTACTTCATGGTTACTTTTGATTGTTTGGCTGATCGGAATAGGATTTTTGAAGGGGGCCCGTATTTTTATAACCAGGTGGGCTTATTTATTAAGCCATGGCATGCTGGCTTCAACCCGGCAGAGGAACTTCCGAATCGGGTTCCGGTTTGGGTCCGTCTTCCAAGGCTCCCTGTGGAATGCTGGCGAGAGGATGTGTTGTGCCTATTAGCCTCGAAGCTGGGGAAACCTGTGGGTTCTTCTCAGCAAACACAATTCAAAAAGGTAATGACTTTTGCCCGGTTTTGTGTAGAAATTGATTTAAGTAAGCCATTGCCAGACTCGTTAGAAGTGAGTGCAGGAGATTATTCATGGGTGCAACAGCTGGATTATGAAACACTTCCCTTCCGTTGTCGTTTCTGTCATGAGTATGGTCACCTCTTGCGCAGATGTCCAAAGGCCAAGCCTTTGGAGGCTCATTCTTCTCAACCTTCAGCTAATCCACCTAGGGTGGATAAGGGCAAGGACCCCATTCAGGGTTCTGGTGGTAGGGAAGATGGATTTATTCCCGTTAGAGGCCGAAACAGAAATAAAGGTCATAAAAGGACTTTGAAGGACAGGCAGGAGGAGGACACCTTCAACAGGTTTGAGGTGCTAGAGGATCTTAGTCAACAGGAGGTGAACCCAGGATTTTTGGATCTAGATCATGGGACTCTGGATATTGATCAGCATGGCCCTTTAGTTGAGGCAATGCTTGCTCCCCAAGAGGAGGGGGGTATGGGAGTGCCATGCTTAGATGAGGTTGGGAAAGATTCTTGTCAGGTTTTGCTCAACTCAGAGGGGACTATGGCTCCGCTTACTGATGGGACTTCGGCTCTAGGGACAGATCGTCAAATGGAGGTTCAGGTTGAGTTGGGTGGTAGTGCTGAGGTAGTGAAAGATAGTGTAGATAAGGTTCACCTCTTGCAAAAAGTTGGTCCAGAGGTGGGCAAGAAGAATATTAAGGCGTCCTCTCAGTTGGGTGTTCTGCAAAAAGTTCTCAAGAAGGGGGGGCCGGAGAAAATTTCTAAGCTGGGAAGGAAGAAGGATGAGGAAAAGATTAAGATGATAGGGGAGACTTTGGTGGAGTCAGGGTCAGTCAAGACTCTGGATTCGCATTTTTCATGCCCCTCGAAATGATAGTTCTCTCTTGGAATGTTAGGGGCTTGAACAGTGGCCCTAGACAAAAAGCTGTTCGGGATTTGATTAGGTGTCATTCGCCTGATGTTCTTTTTTTGCAGGAGACTAAGCTCTCTGTGGAGGGTATGATGGATCTAGTTCCTAAGTTATGGGGGAATGGTGGATGCCAATGCATTGGTGCTCAAGGGTCTTCTGGCGGGGTGGCATGTTTATGGAACCCGCGTAAGATTTGCCCCCTTTGGTGGGTGTCTTTCAGGTCCTCCCTTTCCATGGTGGCCTCTTGTTTTATGTCAGGGGAAATTGCTCTCTTCTCCAATGTGTATGCGCCTGTGGAGTTGCAAGGAAAGCAACTTTTGTGGTCCAACATTCGTTTAGTTCGCAGCTTATTTCCCTACCATCCTTGGATTATTGGAGGCGATTTTAATGCTATCACGGAGCTTGCAGAAAAACGAGGTGGTATTGCAAGGTTGGAGGCTTCTGCATTATTGCTCCAGGACAATATCTCTGCTTTGAATCTTGTGGATATCAAACCTGGCAATGGTCTTTTTACTTGGAATAATAGGAGAATTGGCGATACCTCTATTTCTGAAAGACTTGATAGATTTTTGGTGTCTAGTTTTTGGGTGGGGGACAGGTGGTTGATAAGCTCTGAAATTTTGGATGGTCGTGGTTCTGATCATTGGCCTATTAAGCTAGTAGTTGATGTGCCTCAACGGTGTGCTAGACAGACCTTTAAGTTCCAACCCATGTGGCTTAGGGATGATTCTCTTCATGTTTTGCTCCCTAGTTGGTGGGATCAGGGGAAGCCAGCATATGGCACTGCCATGTACTCTTTCTCAAAGAGGCTCCAGTATGTTAAATATAGATTGAAAAGATGGAATAGGCAGCATTTTGGTAATTTATTTCAGGAAAAGCAAAAGGCGCGAGATAATCTAGACCTAATTACCAGACAAATTCGAGATCAAGGCCTCTCAGAGGAGCTGAGTTTATTAGAGGTTGCTGCAACAAAAGAGCTTGAGGAATGGGAGTTAAGAGAAGAGATTTTTTGGAAACAAAAGTCTCGTATTGAATGGCTCCAGGCTGGGGATCGAAACACTGCTTTCTTCCATAACTCAGTTAAGGATCGGAGACAAGGTAATGCTATTTCTTCTATTCTGTTGCCTAATGGGGAATCTTTGTCCTCTTCAGCCTCTATTTCAGCTGAATGCATTCGATATTTCTCTACCCTTTTCTCTGAGGATTCGCCTCCTGCGGAGGAGGATGAAGCTAAAATTTTAGATTGTATCCCGAAGCTGGTGACTAATGAAATGAATGAATCATTGCTTGCTCCTATTACCTTGTCGGAGCTTGAGAAGGTTGTATTCCAGATGAAGAAAGGTAAAGCTCCTGGGCCTGATGGATTCCCCATTGAATTTTTTCAGGAGTTCTGGGAAGTGGTTAAATTGGACCTTTTAGAGGTTGTCCAAGAATCCTTTATGCATAAACAAATGTTGAAGTCCCTAAATGCTACATTTTTAGCTCTTATTCCTAAGAAGGTGGGAGCTAACTCCTTGGATTTGTTTAGGCCTATAGCTCTATGTAATGTTGTGTATAAAATTATTACTAAGTTGATCGCAGAAAGGCTGAAGCCTTGGCTTGATGACTTAATTTCTGAAGAGCAGGGGGGTTTTGTTGCTGGAAGACAGATCATGGATGGGGTAGTTATTGCTGCTGAGGCCATCCATTCTATGGAATCCTCAAAAGATAAATCTATGTTTATCAAGTTAGACATGGCTAAAGCTTATGATCGTGTTAAATGGAGTTTTCTATTTAAAATCCTTGGAGCTTTTGGCTTTGCTGAGGGTTGGATTGAATGGGTTAGGAGTTGTGTCACTTCCTCCTCCTTTTCGGTGCTTATCAATGGTGAGCCCACTTGTTTGTTTGGTGCTTCTAGAGGCCTTAGGCAAGGAGATCCCCTATCTCCTTACTTATTCATCCTCCTTGCGGAAGGCCTGGGAAGACTCATTCGTGCTCAGGTTGCTAGTGGCTTGCTTCAGGGATGGAGTTGGGGAGATGGTATTCCCCCTCAGTCTCATCTGCAATTTGTAGATGATACTGCTTTGATGGGCAGGGCTAAGGTTGAGGAGGCTCTCAATTGGCGCAGTGTTTTGGACAGTTACTTGGCAGCTTCTGGGCAGCGCATAAATGAGGGGAAGTCCTTCATATATTTCTTCCACACTCCTAAAGGTATTCAAAGGAGAATTGCTGGTATCCTTCGGTTTCAGATTGGTTCGCTTCCTTTTTCCTATCTTGGAATCCCTCTTGCTGTTCGCTCTCTCCCCAAAAGGTTTTGGCAAGAGACTCTTGATAAGTTTCGAGGATTGGTCAGTCATTGGACTTGCAGGTGGCTTTCTTCAGCAGGTAGAGTGACTCTTTTAAAGTCGGTGGTCCAGGCTCTTCCTATTTATAAATGCTTTGTTCTTTCTGCTCCTTCAAGTTTTATTAGAGATTTCGAGAAATTGTCTCGTCAGTTTCTGTGGGCTGGTAATCTTCTTCATAGAAAATGGAGTCTGGTGAAGTGGGATGTTGTTTGTAGGCCAAAGCAAGAGGGGGGTCTTGGTTTACGGCGGGCTGATTTGAATGGGCAGGCCTTGGCTGCTAAGTTGTATTGGCGCTGGTGCTCTCAACAGCATATGTGCTGGGCTAAAATTCTGACCTTCAAATATTTGGGGGCAGTAGAAAGTAGGGAGGTATCAAGGTTTAGTATGGAGGGGAAAGGCTCTGTGATCTGGAGTACCCTTAAACGTGGTGCCAAGTTGGTTAAACAGGGACTTTTTTGGATTTGTAATGGGGGTCGAGATGCTCTTTTCTGGTATGATTCTTGGGATGGATACCCACCCATTGTGTCATCTCATCCCCATCTCCAAGATTTGTGCCAGATTTTTGTGGAGGCGGGTTGGAGTCATGTGGCTGATTTTAAATCTCAACAATCTTTGGGTCAAATTTCTGTGTCTAGGTGGAAGAGCCCCTTGGATTGGCCTCCTGGTGGTGCAGTGGAGGATCGTCAAGAGCTTGCTAAGATTTTATCGAGTCGTGTCTGCAATTCTCTCCAAGGGGCTGATGTGCTTGCTTGGGGACCTGACTTGAAAGGAAAATTTTCGGTTGCCTCTGGTTATCAGGTTTTGGATAAACAGGTCTTTGGAAGCTCCCAGGTTTCTTGGTGGAAGCATGCTTGGAATAAATTTGCTTGGCCTAAGTGTAATTTTTTCTCTTGGCTCGTGGTTCAAGGTAAGTGTCTTACTTGGGATAATCTTTGCAAACGTGGGTTCCAGGGCCCCTCCATGTGCATTCTATGTGGTCAGCATGATGAATGCTTATCACATCTATTTTTTCAGTGCTCTTTTGTTAAGACTATCTGGCATCACTGGTGGAATCTTTGGAGCTTACCATGTTGCCATGTCTCTTCTTTGGAAGATTTTTGGAAGAGACAGGGCTCTTCTCCTGCTACAACCTCTTTTCTTAAAATTGCTTGGAGCATTGGTCCTAGTTTGATTGTTTGGCAAATCTGGTTGGAACGTAACAGAAGAATATTCTTGGATAAAAAATTGCTCGTGGGGCAACTTTGGAGGCGAATTCTTGGGGCTTTGCTGGAGACTTTGACTGCAAAGTGTGACTTGTCTGTGCCGATTGCTCCTGGGGACTTGGGTGTTGTAAATTCCCTGGGTCTTGCCACAGGGGGGAAGTGTATTATGAGTAAAGTGCATCGTAGGCGTGGGCGTGAGAGGGTTGCTCGTGAGGGCTTTTGGTGCCCACCTGCTCTAGGGGAGTTGAAAATTAATACTGATGGGTCTTCTAGAGGTAACCCTGGGCATGCTGGGGTTGGTGGTATTGGTAGAGATAGCCTTGGAGTGGTGGTTTTCTTCTTTTCTATGTATCGTGGTTTGCAAACTAATAATCTTATGGAGGCTAGCGCTATTCTCTTGGCGGTTGAGCGTGCGGTTTCCCTTGGATGGCGGCGGATTGTTTGTGAAGCTGATTCTCAGGTGGTTATTGATATGTTGAATAATCAAAATTTGGAGGATGTGAATTGGCAGCTAGCTGTGGTTGTCAAACAGATTATTTCTCTGTGCTCTACCTTGGAGTCCATTGTTTTCCGTCATATTCCACGGGAGTGGAATAGGGTGGCTGATGGGCTGGCTAGATGGGCGTCGGAAAAGACTGATTCTTGGTCTGTGGATGATTGGAGCAATCTCCCTGTTGATATGGCCCCTGTTCTTGAGGAGTGGGTTGCTGAGGATATGAGGTGCTTCTTGGGTGTGAATTAATTCTTGTTGTTTTTGGCCCCTTGTGGCTTCCTTCTTTGGACTTTGTAATGCTGTTATGATTCAATAAAGTTTTTACCCTCTTTTAAAAAAAAAAAAATTCTCCTTTCCCCCTCAAAGTATTGGGTGACTAAAATTAATTATTTATTCTAGCTAATTATTTACACAATCCAAAACATGATTAATCAAGACAAATCATACATTCTATTTTTAGAGCTATAAGTCATAGAGATGGTAATTGTCTTATGAATACATAGTTTGATAAATAATGTAAAAACCTTCACCTCACGCCCAAGGACTTCCTTAAACACATGATCCTATTGCTACTAAGAGTATTCATAAAACTTATCACACTACACTATGGTGGAAATAGTGGTAGTTCCTTTTCACCCATCATCATCCATTTACTTTTAGATTTTTTTAGTTACTCCCTAAGTTTCACTTAGGGGGGTGTCAGAGTAATCATTTATTAGCTAATAATTAATATTTAATTGATTATTATGATATTTCACTTTATGTACTTAAGCTAAACTTAGAAGTGTTTTTTTAATTTATTCTTTTTTGCAAATAATTATTTGTTATTTCCTCAAAAAGAAAAACTTATAGAATGAAATAATGCAATGAAGAAGAGTACTTATAAGAGCAAAGTCAAGATGATAAGGGATTAGATCATGATTAGTTTCATCATCCTATGTGATGAGACAAAATGATATAATAATAGCTCACTCTAATAAAAGAAAAAAACACTCCTAAGTTTCTAGCTTAAGTGCATAAAGTGAAATTAACCTAATAATGAATTGAATATTAATTAATTATTAGCTAATAAATGATTGCTTTGATACCCTCCTTAAGTGAAACTTAAGGAGTAGCTAAAAAAACTCTAAAAGAAAATGCATAAAAAGAAAAGAACGCAAGAATGGGTCTTAACAAACAAGGCATGATGAGGTACCCATGTACAAACAATCTAATCTCTCATAACTAGAGAAAAGGAGAAAATATCATGGGAAGAACTCCTTTCCAAAAGAGAGAAAAGGTGAATAAAGGACTAAGAAGCCTCCAAAAAATAGTGTCCCAAGAAGAATAGGAACATGAAGAACCTCCTTTGAAACAAATGATGATTAGGATCAAGAAGACAAGAATTTGCATGGGTTCCCCCAATTACACTACTCAAAAAATGATCATATCGCAAAAAAAGGAAAACATATGATAGTTGAAGATACAAATGGCACATGAATATGCATGAGTGGCCCCAATGTAACTACTAAACCGTGCAAGAAGCAAGTCAAAAATATAGGTACCAATAGTTTAAAGAACCGATCAACTAAAAAATAAAAAAAATTCCTCTAGAAATAGGAATGCAAGAGTTTCTACTGTTGGTGCTAATGCTTCCTTGGTTTCATTTTGGAGTGATCTATGTATCTATTTTTTGTTCTTATGTACTAGGCGGATGTAATGGTTAGTTAACCATGCATTTTAGTGGATAATCTCAACCCCATGATCTTTTATGTTCCAATTTTCAAGGCCTAGAAAAGCATTCTTTTAGGGGGTGCTTGAGGTGAAAAAGAGAGGGAAACTAATTTTCTTAAGAACTCTGAGTCTAAAAATGGAACAAAAATAAAACTTCTTGACTCCATTTTTGAAATAATCATCTCTTAATGTATAATGCCATGGTTGGTAAATCATTCTCCTTTTTCCCCACTATTGATATGATTCAATGTTGGGCTACTGCTAAATGACATCTAAAAGGTAGTGTAGAGGTGAGTATTATGGCTGGGGGTTTGTTCCTCTTTAGTTTTATCTCCAAGGATGATATTCTATTGGTTCTTACCATGAGTCCTTAAATATACGACAAACACAACTTATGTTTATGCAGATGGAGACTAGGGTTTGACGTTGTAGTTATGAATAAAATGTAACCCCTATTTGGGTCAAGCTGTCTAGATTCCCTCTCGATTTTTGGGATGAAGTGATGTTTCAATGGGTTGGTAACTATTGGCAACTATATTTTAGTAGACAACATAACAAAAAATAAGTCCATGTTAATATTTTCTCGATTTTGTGTGAATAGTCATATTCATAAGACTCTTTCAAACTTAATAATTCTACATTCAAAGTTTGGGAAGTGGTCACAACCAATTTTATTTAAAAACACTACAATATTCTATTGAATTTTCTCAAAATCAAGATACTTAATCACTAACTATAAATCTCCCTTAAAGCAAAACCAAAATCTTAAAGAGCCTTTTGTTTCTATAGTTGATGCTTCATAGGGTTATCCTTTCAAAGATGACATCCTGAATATACTCAAATCCCCTTTTAAAAGTAATCTCTCTAAAGAAGCAATATTGGCATACTTGAGAAAAAAGACTTTAAATCTTTGTCTCATGTCAGGAAAGAAAGCACTATGATAGGTGACAGACAATCGAATAGAGTGCAACTAGTGTTCCCAAGAATTGATTCCCCCTACCCCTTTAATAGAAGAGAAAGAAGAAGGGGAATTTTCTAGTGAATACCATAACTATCAGATTTCAAAGATGGCTTCCTCATCATGTTCTGAAGCATTGAATAGTACAATAGTATTGAAAATAAATTCACCCAATACCCCTATGCAAGATACCCTTTCACTCTCTTCAGGTGAAGATTCAAATACCTACTACCATTCAATGTTCCTTTGAATAGGAAGGATGGTCAACAACCAACAAGAAAGGAAAAAATAAAAAAAATAAAATTTTGGTGTTGAGCATAAGGCTAGTAGGCCCTTCCCAACAACAGTCAAGAAAAAGAGAAGCAACAAAGGAAATTTCTATTGGGAGACAAAGAACATTGGAGACGTCCTCTAAAAATAATTATAAATTAAGATTCTATCATGGAATGTGATAGGGTTGAATAGCCCTCATAAGCAATTCTCCATAAAAATTTACCTTTTGGAGAATAAGATAGTTCCTTTTACTTCAAGAAGTTAAAATAAATAAGATAATTTTCAAGCCATTGCTAAATATTAATGGCCCACTATTGAATACTTTATATATGAGGTTGTTGGGGCCTCGAGAGGTTTGGTCACTATGTGGAACCCAAATAAGTTCTCTAGTACTTTAATTAATCAATCTAGAAATAGCCTATGAGTTAAATTCTCTTCCACTGGTTTATCTTGGAATGAAATAAATATTTATGCCCCTAATGTGATAAATTCCATAAAAGCTCTCTGGATGGATGTAGTTTCTTGAGTCCTAGATAATAGGGAGGCTCGGTGGATGTTGGAAAAGGATTTCAATTCCACCCTTTTTCCTTTTGAAAAACTTGGGGGCTTAATTGATTACACAGACAACATGGATGATTTAGCTGGCCTATTAAGTTCAATTAGGATCATGGAAATAAATATTCAAGATCGACTATTGTTGAGAATTGATACCAAATGTTGAGAATTGAGGTGTTTATGTAGCTTAATAATTTGTAAAAATTTAAGATTGCTGATCTAAATATGTCTTTCCTATGTTACAAATTCTTTGTGGGTGATTATCTGATTAATTCATTTTATCATTTGTAGAATGGAGACAAAAGTTGTAGAAGAATTAGATAGGATATTAGAAGATACACAACATATATCATGGAGAAACCCTTTTGGGAAAAAACTCCACCAAGAATCAATGTATTATTTAATCTCTAAAGTAGATTACAATAATTCAAATTCTTCCTTGAGATGCTTCTTCTACCTTCAACAAATCTTCTTCACAACCTACAATAAACTAATAATAACTTTATTCAACTTGCTTGAGATAAATAGGCTTTGATTAAATTTGTAAACTCCAGCTGAGTTACAATTACAATGCTTAGCCCTATCCCTAAAAGGTATGCCTATCTCATGCAAATAGAGTTATGTCGTGAAGAACAATGTCAAATCCTCATCTTCATGCATTTAGGCGTCCCAAACTGAAGTAGCAACTCAACCTCTGTCCTGTAAATATCTCCAAAGCTCTATCCTCAAAGTAGGCTCCCAAGAGTGGTCCCACTTAGCCGAGGCTTTTGAAATATCTCAACATGCAAAGGAGTTAATACCAAATGTTGAAAATTGAGGTGTTTATGTAGCTTAATACTTTGTAAAACTTTATGATTGTTGATCTAAAAATGTATTCTTTGTTACATATTCTTTGTGGGTGATTATTTGATTAATCCATTTTATCATTTGTAGAATGAAGATAAAAGTTGTAGAAGAATTAGATAGGATATTATAAAGATTCACAAGCATATACCATGGAGAAACCCTTTCGGGAAAAAACTCCACCAAAAATCAATGTATTATTTAATCTCTGAAGTAGATTACAATAATTCCAATTCTTCCTTGAGATGCTTCTTTTGCCTTCAACAAATCTTCTTCACAACCTGCAATAAAACTGATAATAAATCTCTTCAACTTGCTTGAGATATATAGGAAATAAACATATTTGTAAACTCAACATGAGTTACAATTACAATGCTCAAGCCCTATCCCTAAAAGGTACACCTATCTCTTGCAAGTAGAGTTATGCTGTGGAAAAAAATGTCAAATCCTCATCTTCATGCATTTGGGCGTCCCAAATTGAAGTAGCAACTCAACCTTTATTTTGTAAATATATTCAAGGATTCATCCTCAAATTAGGCACCCAAGAGTGGGCCCACTTAACTTAGCCTTCTGAAATATCTTAACATGCAAAGGAGTTAATTCCAAGAAGCCAACTTGGGCGCCCAAAGTGGGTCCAAGTCATTTTTTGTTAACTGAAACATCTCTCTCCACCATTCATGCAAGAATGGTCATCCCCTGTTAACTGGAGGAAGTCCTATATTATTTGTCATGCAACTCAAGTCATTAGTCATGCATTTCAAGTTAACTAAAGTCAACTAGCATTCAACTAAAACTAATTGAAGATAACTGAACTGAACTAAACTAATTTTGAACTAATCGTCCAAGTTGTCTTCTTAACTAAAAAATTTCTCAACACCATTCATGCAAGAATGGTCATCCCCTATTAATTGAAGGTAGTCCTTGTTATATGTCATGCAACTCAAGTCATTAGCCATGCATTCCAAGTTAACTGAAGTTAACTAGCATTCAACTAAAACTAATTGAAGATAACTGAACCATAACTGAACTGAAGTGAAATGAAGTGAACTGAACTAAACTAAACATATCTAAGCTAAACTAAAATGAACTTCATGCATGCAAACATCAAATCCTAACTTCTACGATCTTTACATGCATTCAAAAGTGTTATCTTTTACTTCGAATAGTTAACTGAACTCAAGGTGAGTGTCACCTACCATGTGGGTGCCCCATGTGCCCCTATTATTTAAGAACTCATAATGAATGCCCTCACATGCTCCTAACATTTAGAATTAATTAAAAATGTCAATTCACATGATTATTTCATCAAATATTAATCTCTTCCTAATCCTAGTGTTGATGAACACATTCCAAGGACTTAGGAGATACATGAAATAAATAATATTTAGCATTGCAATTAAATGGCATCCTATTTCCAACATTCTCCCACTTGACATTACACATTGCAATTATTCTAAACAAGGAATAATTATAAATCAAGTACAGGACTCAAGGCCAATGGCCTTCCTACACCTAACTAATCAATTTGTGCCAACTTCAAATGCAACCTACATAATCACGAAGCTTCCAAGAAAATGATTAAAACCAAGAGAACTTATCTTATTTCATATGATAATTTGTACCATTAATTAAAGTGTCAAATTTCTCAATTAATACCTTCCCATTATCAACCAAACCAATACCTTTCCCAAGCCTCTGTATCCAAACTGCCTCTTTGGAGGCATGTTAAACCACCGAATGTGTTGAACTCACATTCAACCAAGGTGTAGGCTCCTTGGTATTTTCTGTTGAAAATAAATTTTCTTACAAGTAACCATTCCAACAAATATCTCTTACCATAATAGAAATCCAGCCTCACCTATTTATCCAAGTATCCATGAGGACCTGTAACCAACCAATCCATGCCAAACTACAAACGCAACACAACACTTTCATGAAGTAATCAAGCAAATGATTAATGTACCCAATACTTAAGAGAACTAAACAAGATCAATGTCAAAGTTCCAATCATGAATCAGGAACATAAACATGACATCCATGATCTAACCATCTCCTCCTAGGAGATCACATGCACCATAACATATATATACATCTTGGTCTCAAGAGAACATGTAATATGCCAAACTCTAAACTAGTATCAAGAGTATAACATGGCATCATAACAAATACACTCTAAACCAAGAAACCATATCTCCAATCACATAGAGATAACCTTACCAATGATGCATCCACATCACTTCCAACAACTCCCACTGAACTGTGGTACCAAGTCACACATAGCATCATGACTACCATCTTCTTCATGAAGATCACTATATCCTACCAAAGCTCCCATTGAACTGTGATACCGAGATATACATGGCAACAAGATAAACATCAAACCATCACTATCAAAAGAATATAAAATTTTAGACATTTCCTCATGATCAAAATTATCATAACATGAACTCTAAACCGCTAATCAAGAGTATACCATGACATAATAACAAAACCATCCTACAACCAAGAATCCACTTCATTGCCAAATGCTCCCATTGAACCATGATACTAAGCAATCCCATGGCATCATGATGCACATAATCAAAACCACATTTTTGTCATAAGCTCACACCAAACCTATGAATCCAAGCTCTCAGTGACACATGATAAACATCCTCTAAAGCAATAATATATACCTCTTGTAACAAACTTATTTTCTAAAATCAGCAATAACAAAAAAAAGTTAAAGCTCCCACTATAGCCAAAAAACATCCAATCTTTTAAGAGAAAGGCATCCCAAACTCTACCCAACCTTAGCTCTGATACCAAATGTTGAAAATTGAGGTGTTTTCTTAGCTTAATACTTTGTAAAACTTTAATATTGTTGATCTAAATAAAATTTTCCTTTGTTACATATTCTTTGTGGGTGATTATCTGATTAATCCATTTTATTTTTTGTAGAATGTAGATAGAAGTTGATAGAAGAAGTAGAAAGGATATCAAAAATATTACACAAGCATTTACTGTGGAGAAACACTTTCAAGAAAAAAATCCACCAAGAATTATTCTATTATTCAATAGCTGAATTACAATAGCTCCAATTCTTGCTTGAGAATGCTTCTTCTGCCTTCACCAAATCTTCTTCACAACCTGCAATAAAAACTGATAATAACTCTATTCAACTTGCTTGGGATAAATAGGCTTTGATTAACTTTGTAAACTCCAACTAAGTTACAATTACAATGCTCAAGCCCTATCCCTAAAAGGTATGCCTATCTCATGCAAATAGAGTTATGTTGTGAAGAACAATGTCAAATCCTCATCTTCATGCATTTGGGCATCCCAAACTGAAGTAGCAAGTCAACCTCTGTTCTATAAATATCTCCAAAGCTCTATCCTTAAAGTAGGTTCCCAAGAGTGGTCCCACTTAACCGAGCCTTCTAAAATGTCTCAACATGCAAAGGAGTTAATACCAAGAAGACAACTTGGGCGCCCAAGTTGGGTCCAAGTCATTTCTTGTTAACTGAAACATTTTTCAACACCATTCATGCAAGAATGGTCATCCCCTATTAACTGAAGGTGGTCCCTATTATCTGTCATGCAACTTAAGTCATTAGCCATGCATTCCAAGTTAACTGAAGTTAACTAGCATTCAACTAAAACTAACTGAAGATAACTGAACCATAATTGAATTGAATTGAATTGAACTAAACTAAACTAAACTAAATTGATTCTGAACTAAACTAAACTTCATGCATGCAAACATCAAACCCTAACTTCTAGTATCTTTACATGCATTCAAAAGTGTTATCTTTTACTTTGAATAGTTAACTGAACTCAAGGTGACTGTCACCTACCATGTGGGCACCATGTGCCCCTATTATTTAGGAACTCATAATTGACACCCTCACATGCTCCTAACATTTAGAATTAATTAAAAATGTCAATTCACATGATTATTTCATCAAATATTAATCTCTTCCTAATCCTAGTGTTGATGAACAGATTCCAAGGACTTAGGAGATACATGAAATAAATAGTGTTTAGGATTGCAATTAAATGGAATCCTATTTCCAACAACTATTCACATGGACTAATAGGATAAATGGACTATTTTCTAGTCTATCCTAACTAGGGCTTTATCATAAACTTTAACCTTTTTTCTTTACCTAGAACTGTTTCAAACCACAACCCACCACTACTGGATCAAAAAGATAGTACTCCTATTGGGACATTCTCATTTAGATATGGGATCATGTGGGATTCACATCCTAACTTCATGGATTGTATCTTTAAGTGGTGGAGTATCCCTATTCAAGGTTATACCATGTATAAGGTGAATCAAAAACTTAATAACATTAAAAATAAAGTGAAATGATGGAATAGACTGATCTTTGGTGATGTTTTAGATCACAAGAAAACTCTATCTACAAAACTTAAGGATATTCAAATAAAAATGGATAGTGGAAATATAGTTGAGGAAACATGCAAAGCTAAGAATGATTTATTCCTTGATTGGGCTAATACTTTTAAAAAGAGGAAATATTTTTAAAAAAATCCAAAATCCAATGGCTAAAAGAGGGGGAAAGGAAATATTTTTCCATTTATTTGCTTTAAAGCACATGCAGAGGAAATCTATCTCCATACTTGTTGATGAAAATGGATTTATGGGTGCTTCTAATGAATAGGTTGGAAAGATAGCTTTTGAGTACTTAAACAATCTACTATTATGGAATTGGATACTAACTATTCTTCTAGGTTAGAAGATCAGATGTTGGACAACATCGCTACAACTTTATCCAAGGAAGAAAATGCTCTTCTTTTAAGGCCTATTTCTATGGAGGAAGTTAAGACTGCTACTTTCTCGATGAGGGACTTTAAGGAACTTGGGATTGATGGGTTCACCCCTATTCCAAGAGTTTTAGGATATTATTGGGGTGGATATTTTCTTGGTAGCTAATAACTTCTTTAGATTAGAGAAATTGCTAAAACATCTAAATAATAATTTCATTTCTATTGTCCCTAAAAATCCCAACCTTCAAAAATTGGCTAACTTCAGGCCTATCAACCTCTCTAATTTTTTTATAATATCTTCTCCAAAATTCTTGTGAATAGGTTAAGAACTCTTTTGGGAAAAATGATTAATGGTTTCCATAAAGGATTCATGCTTGGTCGCCAAATCCTTGATGTTGTTGTTTCCACTCATGAAATAATGCATTCAATGGATAGGAGTAACACCTATGGTATGGTTTTTATATAGGACATCTCTAAAGATTATGACAAAGTGTCTTGGAATTTCATATTCCAAGTGCTAAAAAATTAAAACCATTGAGGTGCTATCAGATCTAGAAAAAAGTTAAAATAAAGGATGTATATTCTGGTGAAAACCTCCTTGAGGCACTAGAGGATGAGGAACTCAATCTTCCCCTCATAGATCCAAAAAGGATAGAAATATATATAATCCTAATGGAAGAAACCTAGGAAATCAATTTAAGCATAGAAGAAGAACCTAAAATCAAATATATGGATGATGCCCTCTCATCTAATCAAAATAAAATATCTCATCTATCCTCTAAAAGGTGCATGCAATAAATTCATATGGTCCTATGTTTGCATGCCTGGGTTAGATCCATCCTTGGTTTTCATCACTTGGTTGTGTATCCCAATGCAAATCTTGTTAAGAAAAAGCTAAAGAAGATGCTTCCACAAATTACCCTCTTGATCAAAACATAATTACAAAAACTACTTGAGGTATTCTTCATCCATCTAATTGATTATCTACAATGGGTATCTAATATTGTACTAGTTGCCAATGTAACTAGGCACATTCATGTTTGTACCAATTTTAAATATCTCTACAAAGCATGCCCCAAGGATTACTTTCCATTACCCAACATCTACATCATTTTAGATATTATAGTTGGCCATATAATGTTATTCATTATAGACAATTTTTAGGATATAATCAGATTCACATAGCCATAGAGGATCAACATAAAACAACCTTTATTACTCCTTGGGGAACTTTTTATCACCAATTAATGCCCTTTGTCCTTAAGAATGTAGGATCTACTATAATGTCCCCATTTTGGCCATTAGATCTTCATTTGGTTTTAGCCTATTTCCATAAATCCGTAGGCTTGTCTGAGGTAAAATCAGGGTTTCCTTCTTTCGAGGATTTTTGGCATTTCTCTGAATTTACTATTTTTAGTAAGTTCTAATTTTGGCAGTGGTCCAGTTGGCAACTCTTCAGTAAGTTTTCCATTTCTGTTGGAGCAGTTGAATATTGTTGAATTTGGCTATTGAGGTGTAAAAGGGAGAAATGAGTTATTTTAGGTTATTAATGTTTTAATTTTAAGTTGATCCCCCCCTTGGCCTAATATGATAACTTGAAGTTGTTTTAAAAGGTGTTCATGAAGGGTGGATGCCTCATGGAGGGAATAATTGATATTTTATATTGTTTTAATATGCCTTGGGTTTTGGACGCCATATTAAGGGAGAATTAAATATTTTGAAAAGTAAAATATTTCAAAAAGGAGCTTTTGGCGTCCCTTTCTTGGAGGAGTTATGGAATTTGAAAAGTCACTTTCAATTCTATAAAACAGATAGTTTGCTCCAGCATTAATCATCCATTGTTAATTGTTAAAGTTATGCTGTTGAAATGACATTGTGATTATTTCTTCGAGGGATGCTTGCCTCCTAGATTCCAATCAATTTTGTGTTTGAGAGACAACACCTAATTGGTTTTTATTGTTTCTTCTCATTCAGACTAATAGATGGAGTTCAATTGTTGAAGATTTTGGAGTTATTCTCAGTTTTGATGTTGCTGATATTGCTACAGTTGAAAGTGTTTTTTATTAACAACTTTTTGAGCAAATTATATATCATTCTGGGTATGTTTGCAAAGTGTTTCTAGACCCAAGGTGACCCCTTTCACAAGAGATTGGAATTTATTTCCAAGTCTTTGATTTAATATTGCTAAATCACTCTTCTCAAGAGTCGTACCATTTGGAGAGCATTGGGAATTATGCCAGAAATTAATGGATGAATTTTGAGGCTATTTCTTTATCTTGTCATGGGCTTCTATCCTCTAGAGGTTCATTGCACATTGTTTCATGCCACTCAGAGGTATTTTGGTGAAATTATGAGCATTTAATTGATTCTTATAGTTGCTAGTTATTCGTTTCCAGAATTGCAGATTTATATCAGACTTGTTAGTTTTTGATATAATACTGGTTTGAGCTTGATTTTTATATCATTATTGTATTGTAAGAGTTAGAGGAAGTGTTACTCTAACCATTGATTGATTTGGAAGCATATCTTTCTTATTTGCAGCTGTTTAATTCTTTGTAAAGCTGATTAGGAGTACTAACAACTATTTATTTTACTTGCTGCAATTAGTTTAAATTTCATACTCCCACAATTGAGTGGTTGAGTTTAAATAATCATCTTTCTTTAATTGTAAGTTTCCCCCCACTAAATAAGTGGTTGTGTGGAATGTATTCCCCCCACGTTAATAAGTGGAAGTGAGGATTTAAATGGCTGGCTTGCCACCTTTAATAATGTAATAATCTTACCCACTGAATAAGTGGAGTATCCCCACTGCTTGTGGATGCCTGCATCAACAGATGAATTGTAATTTCAGTTTAGTTTATTCCTAATGATCCTCTGACCATATGCTATCACCTCACCCACATTGGGATCTTGGTGAACATTCTTGGTTAGAGTTACTTTCCATGCTGATTTTCATTTGGAGCTAACGCTAATCAGTGATTTGGTTGCTGATTTGTGTGTTAAATTTTGGGAAAAATTAAGGGGAATATTTCAATGGTATCAGAGCAGAAGATCCTTCCATCCTTTGTATTAGTGCTTCATGTTTAGGCAGATGAGTGACAGATATCTCCGGTACTACATCGAAAGTCAAAGCAGATTCTAGTTCATCTCATTGTGGTATCTAGAAGTTGGTAGTTAGGCATGGCTAATGAAGAAGAGATGAAGTTGGCATAGACTCTCTTTATGGCTGGAAAGAGACTTGGTAAAGAATTTCAGTCAATAGAAAATGAAGAGAACATTATTCATTTGTTAGAACAATGTTTGAGACAAGTGAAGCCATCACCTTAAGAGAAAATAGAGTTGGCACTAGCTCCTACAATGAATTCTTTGAATCAGCCATATTGGTTGGGGCATCCTAATGAAGAAACCAAGCTGTTGATTTCTTCTTGTTTCATGGAGATAATAATAATTGTAAATCCCCATTTTCCCTATGATGTTGAAACCATGAAGATCATATTAAATATGATAGTGGAGAGTTTTCAAGATTTGGATGAAACTAGAAGTAGTTTGTTTCCAAGAAGAGTTGCTATATTGAAGATATTTTCTAAACTCAAAACAAGTATGTTGCTGGTTGAATTAGGTATGCAAGATCGAATATATTATTTGATCCATTACCTCTTCATTTCAACTTGGAGTGAATAGGAGGAGGTTGTAGTGGCAACAATGAGAAGCATTTTAGTTTTGACTATCAATGAGATGGATGACATTCCAAAATCCGTCCTAACTTTTTTGCTAAACATTCATGAACAAGAAGGAAAGAATTCCTCTATAGCTGGTTTGTTGATCAGAGATTTGTTCATTCAGTGTGAGAAAATTGAAGCCACACTTGAAGAAGATAGAGCAGAAAAATGAGGTAGTTATTAGTGCAAAGGATGGGAATAAAATGTTGTTTCTCAAGAAGTGCCTATTGATATGCAATTGTTCACACATGTTGAGGGTGAGTGCAAGGAGGCAACATCAATTTTGAATACATATTAAGAATTTATGACAAGTGACCAAGAAGATTTCTTTAGTATGTATGTGGATGCTAATGATAAAATAAGCAACACATCTATTCATGATGGTTTGTTGAAGATAAAAATGATAAATTAATCAAAGCAGACAACTTTGATGACTCTTATTTCCAGAATGATGACGGTGGCAAAGGCAGTATTGAGCTTGATCATCAAACTAAGCTCTTGGAGGAAGTTACTGATGAAGATTTCAGTTTGAATGGAATGAGGAGTGACTCATTCAATGAGTCGACAATCCAAGAGGAGCATGAAGATCTTTTTCCTATTGATCATTACAATCAACCATTTTGCATTTGGGATCCTAGTGAGATGGCACCAAGGTATGTTAAAGAAATTGAGTGGGATAAATTTCCCTTTGATCCTGATAAAGTTCAAAATCCATTTTGTATTGCAAGCTATGAAGTCATTGGAGAAGACATTGTCTTTGATGAAGAAGCTTGTTTGGCAAAGCTCCATAAAGATTCCTTTGAGGTGTTTGTAGCCACTAAAGCAGAGTATGTTGCTACCAAGACTTTAAGAGCATCAATCAATAATGATTCATTGTTTGAAGATATTGCTGTTAGGAAGGAAGCTGATTTTGAGAATCAAGTCAAAGAAAATAAATCAGAAAAATTGATGTTTGATGAGCAAAGCTTCTTTGCTGATTTTGATCATGGGCCTAAAGAGCTGCAAGTTTTGAAGGATAACTTAATGGTTTTAGAAGTAAAAATTGCCAGAGCATTATCAATATTTGATAGCACACAAAATTTTGTTGAAGAACTCTACTGGAAGTTTCAGTTTGAAGAGAGACAAAATGGAGTTAAAGGAGTCACTCTTTCCAAGTTGCAAACTATCAAAGAAGCATTGGAATCATCAAAGATAGATTATTTGCATTTGCTCTCAGATAGGGATAATGCCATTAAGTTTTCAGAAGAGACCTATGATGCCTACCAAGAGAAGGAGAAAGAGGTTGATAGTCTTTGCCTTGATCTTACCTTAGCTCATCACTCTTTTTGCAAAGTAGAAAATCAATCATCTATGGCAGCCACACTTATGGAACAAGAAGCTAATACAAGGCTAATGGAGATCAAGCAAATAGTTGAAGGAATTAATGAACTCCATAACGTTGAAACAATGCATAATTCCAAAGAGATTCAATATTTTGATAGTGATTGGAAGGTAGATCAAGAGTGTGAACTCTTGAGTCAGGAAGAGAATTTGCCTCAAGAATGGATAGCTTGCAGCCATGAGCTAGATGTGATGACTGGTAATGTGTGTGGTATTCATCACATTACATCAACAACTAATGATGGGCATCTTCAAGTTGAAGAAGATGTGCATGAATTCTATGAAGACACCAATGAAAGGGATGGAGGAAATATTGTTTCTATGATTGTGTACAACAATCCACCATCTTCACATGATTTTTTAAATTGTGAGGTGATTGTCAATTTCTATGTGGATGGAATTGGTAAGAAGTTTTATGTTTTTGACATGCATAATTTTATAGTCAAGCATAAGATAATGTTGGTGGATCCATTCTATATGTCAAGCAACACTCTCTTGGGATGGATAGTAAATGAGCATTTAATGGTGTCCAAACTTGAACTTTTTGGTCTTCACTCAACATTGACCAAGGGAAGAGTAACATCTATCTTAAGATGGTTGATTGGGTCAGGTCTCGAAAATATGCATCAAATTGTGGGAGAAATTTCAGACTTGCCCCTTTGGTTTCTAGATAATTTCTATGTGGGTGTGCCATGTTTTAGTAATTATCTAGGGCCTTTTGATAATGAAAGCATAAGTGGATTCAAGGATGAAGTATTCACAAGGGAAGTGTGGACTCAAGGATATTTCTTCATTGTTGGCTTCAAGGTGTCAATAAAACAAGTCTTGGTAGTTGTTGGTCACTCCATTGCAGCAACAAAGAGTGAAGTTTCTAGACTTATTACTCATGAAGTTTGGGAGAAAGATGGACCAAAACAAATTATTTACTTTCTTGACAATCCGTCTCTTGAGTTGAGTGATATTTTGGCTCATCCTATTCCTTTGAGGGAATGTGAATTGAGGATAACATTTATTTTGTGCTCCATTAATGTTAATGTTTTCATGGATGGGCTACATGGGTTTATCAAAGAAGACACTAACTTCTTGAATTTGATTTTTGCTTTGATTAGCACTTGGATAAGTGTTGTGTACTCTTTCCAATGCTTTGGAGAACATTTTCAGTTGGGTATCCATGTTTGGAATCCTCAACATGGCTTTATGTAGATTGTTATAAGTAGAAAGAAGAATCTTTGGAAAGACAAGGATTCTATTTTCAGAGTCTTTGATGCTACCCCCATTTTTACCAAACATTTGATGGTTCCTTTGGTTCATCCATTGATGGATTGGAGAGATGCTTCGAACAAAAGATGGCTCAATAATGGGTTGGAGTTCCTTGAGGGAATGTTTCCAAACTTGGGCATGAACAATTGTCATATTATGAAAGCTGAATTCCAAAGTTGCAGCAGTTGTTCAACTCCTTGTATGCTGATTTTCCTAAAATCATACTTTAATTGGTTTATTTCAGACTTCATGGACAGCTGGTATACTTATTTTTTCTCTTCACAATCTCTTACCAATGATGGTTTTTGGTCCCAAAGGTGGGAAATGATGTTTCATAGTGATTTGGATCAGATTTGGATGGTGTTTAAGTTCCTTTCCAGTGGTTTTCTCTGTACAAATTCTTGCACTAGTGTTTGGGGTAGAGAACCTTTGCTTGTTTGGGTTCAACTTTTTGAGATTTTTGGGGAGAGATTGGTGGAAGTTTTCAGAAAGCTTCTTGATTATGTCAGAGTTACTCAAAGGAGGCATTATTCTTCCTTGAGGAGTTTTGATGATGTAGCTATTATGACCATGCAAAGAGCTATTTATTCCTTTGCAAATAGCTATGATGGAGTCACATTTGTTGTTGTGATTCAATTTGATGCTTTGAGGAGTTATGTTGATGAGAATATTTTTGAGTTGCTTAGATTATTCTTCATTTTTCTCATAATGTTGATTGATATTGACATTGCAGATGTTAATTCCTCTGAGTTTATTGGGCATAGGACAGTGCTAGATTTTGAATCAAACCCTTTCATGTTGTTCAACTTCAATTTCAGGCATGTTATCACTTTGAGATTGCAAGGAAGATTTGTGGAGTTATGGTGCAATGATTTCATTTTTATGATCAGAATGGAGCAACATCAACATGGTGGAACTTTTCAGAGATGGACTTGGGACCCTGGGATCCTATTTGTTTTGATGGGATCAGTTTGGAGTGTTGTGGCATTGCTTGAGGTCAAGCAATTTTGAGAAGGGAGGACTGTAATGTCCCCATTTTGGCCATTAGCTCTTCATTTGGTTTTAGCCTATTTCCATAAATCTGTAGGCTTGTCTGAGGTAAAATCAGGGTTTCCTTCTTTGGAGGCTTTTTGGCATTTCTCTGAATTTACTATTTTTAGTAAGTTCTAATTTTGGCAGTGGTCCAGTTGGTAGCTCTTCAGTAAGTTTTCCATTTCTGTTGGAGCAGTTGAATATTGTTGAATTTGGCTATTGAGGAGTAAAAGGGAGAAATGAGTTATTTCAAGTTATTAATGTTTTAAATTTAAGTTGATCCCCCCCTTGGCCTAATATGATAACTTGAAGTTGTTTTAAAAGGTGTTCATGAAGGGTGGATGCCTCATGGAGGTAATAATTGATATTTTATATTGTTTTAATATGCCTTGGGTTTTGGACGCCATATTAAGGGAGAATTAAATATTTTGAAAAGTAAAATATTTCAAAAAGGAGCTTTTGGCATCCCTTTCTTGGAGGAGTTATGGAATTTGAAAATTCACTTTCAATTCTATAAAAGAGATAGTTTGCTCCAGCATTAATCATCCATTGTTAATTGCTAAAGTTATGTTGTTGAAATGACATTGTGATTATTTCTTCGAGGGATGCTTGCCTTCTAGATTCCAATAAAATTTGTGTTTGAGAGACAACACCTAATTGGTTTTTATTGCTGGTTCTCATTAAAACTAGCAGATGGAGTTCAATTGTTGAAGATTTTGGAGTTATTCTCAGTTTTGATGTTGTTGATATTGCTACAGTTGAAAGTGTTTTCTATTAACAGCTTTTTGAGAAAATTATATATCATTCTAGGTATGTTTGCAAAGTGTTTCTAGACCGAAGTCTTTGATTCTTTTATTGCTAAATCTCCCTTCTCAAGGGCCGTACCATTTGGAGAGCATTGGGAATTGTGCCATAAATTAATGGATGACTTTTGAGGCTATTTCTTCATCTTGTCATGAGCGCCTATCCTCCAGAGGTTCATTGCATGTTGTTTAATGCCATTCAGAGGTATTTTGGTGAAATTATGAGCATTTAATTTATTCTTATAGTTGCTGGTTATTCATTTCCAAAATTGCATATTTATATCAGACTTGTTAGTTTTTGATATAATACTAGTTTGAGCTTCATTTTTATATCATTATTGTATTGTAAGAGTTAGAGGAAGTGTTGCTCTAACCATTGATTGATTTGGAAGCATATCTTTCTTATTTGCAACTGTTTAATTCTTTGTAAAGTTGATTAGTAGTACTAGCAGCTATTTATTTTACTTGCCGCAATTAGTTTAAATTTCATACTCCCACGATTGAGTGGTTGAGTTTAAATAATCATCTTTCTTTAATTGTAAGTTTCCCGCCACTAAATAAGTGGTTGTGTGGACTGTATTCCCCCCACGTTAATAAGTGGAAGTGAGGATTTAAATGCCTGGCTTGCCGCCTTTAACAATGTAATAATCTTACCCATTGAATAAGTGGAGTATCCCCACTGCTTGTGGATGCCTGCATCAACAGATGAATTGTAATTTCAGTTTAGTTTATTCCTAATGATCCTCTGACCATATGCTATCACCTCACCCACATTGGGATCTTGGTGAACATTCTTGGTTAGAGTTACTTTCCATGCTAATTTGCATTTGGAGCTAATGTTAATCAATGATTTGGTTGCTGATTTGTGTGTTAAATTTTGGGAAAAAATTAAGGGGAATATTTCATCTACTAATCAAAGAACAACTATAGTTATATTTCGTGATCTACTCCATGAAATCATGGAATATTATATGGATGATTTGCTAGGAAAATACAAGATAAGAGAAGACCATCCTCAAGTCCTTGAATGCATATTTGATCACCTCACACAATATCAAACTTACAAATTAATCTTAAGAAGTATGTTTTTGATGTCACCTTTTGCAATCTATTGGGCTTCATCATTTCATGAAAAGGAATAAAGGTCAATCCATCAAATATTAAGTCCATAATAAAAATTCCTCCACATAAGACAATCTTGCATCTACATAATCTTAAAGGTAAGCTTTAGGCCGTTTGACGGTTTATTGCATAATTAGCAGACAAGTGTAAACCATTTTCTCACTTAATATGCAAGAATGTCTCATTTCAATGGGATAACTCATTTCAATAGTATTTTTATCAAATCAAAGAGTATCAAGTGACACTAAATATGCTTATGCTTCCTATTCTAGAAAAATCTCTTTTACTATATATATCTACAACATCAGTGGTACTAGGGGTATTTCCAACATATCACATGATGAAACTAGAAAGGAAAGAGAAATATAATACATTAGTCACACTTGGGTGGGATATGAGCTTAATTATGCTCCCATTAAAAAAATGTTTAACTATAGTATTTATCTCTCAAAAAATTTGACATTAAACTCTTAGTCATCAAATAAAACTCATTTCCAAAGTAGATCCACTCAAATACCTCCTCTCAAGGATTTCCCTTATACAACAAATGGCTAAGTGGGTCATGTTGCTTATAAAATTTGATATCAAATATATGGACCATGTTAGGTCTCAAAACCACTGCTCCACTTCCTAGAACAAATTATACTCACAAGGCCATGGTTGTCATTAGGTGACTAAAATAGTTCATCAATAGAATGATGGAGGATTATAAGCCAACTCAACAAGAGTAGGTTTTATCTTCTGCACTTTGATCTCAACTTAAACTCAGGGGGTATTCCTAGGAGTATACTTGAATAGGTATTAAAATCCATTAAGATAAATAAAAATAATGTATGTGATAGCTAAACCCAACCTATCTAGTTAGCCCCAAATATTGTCACTAGACTCAACATATTAGCTACCAATAACTCCTATATATTTGATAATACACCCTGAAAACTAATACAAGGAGGAGTGAGCTTCATGATTTACAAATAATGGTTTCTTTTATTCCTTGCAAATAATGATATCATAAAATCATGAAATAGAACTAAAAAGAAATGATTTTATGAATTTTGTTTTATTTATAGATGATTGGAGCACACACAAGATACTAATGCCTACTCTTGGGCAACAAAGTCACAATCAACAATGAAGAAGACACTAGAAAATAAAATGGAAGTGATATGCTTATCTAAAGTTCCAATGAATACCATCAACAATGTTATCTACTTATTTATCCATTACTAAACCACCCAAACTCATATGCAATCACATAATAGAGCTATTGTAACTTGTGCAATAGAATCACAATCCTGTCAATTTCCTCTAGTTATGATTACACTCACAGTAGCAAATGTGCTAGAGAAAACATGTCAGATTTAATATATTCCTTGAGTTTACATATACAATAATGGTGACATAAAATAGTAAATGATATTACAACATTCTCATAATAGTATGTCGGAACCATGTGCCCCTATAACTATTCTTTGATTTTTTGCATCTTTTGATTATTTCTCTATTCTCTTATACTGTCTAATCAATGAAAAAGATAGAAGAAATTCCAATAATACCAATTTATAGGAGAAAACCTAAAATGGATCACTATAGTAACACCAAATCAATTCCTAAGGAACATTCCCCCCAAAATAGATGTGTTAGATCAATAGATGACCTTTGTAATAACTTCTGGTGGTTGAGGGAGTGGTGCCATTAATGTAGGTAGATGAAAAAAAAGGTGTGCCCAACCATAACGGTAGCTTTTATTTTGAAACTTGTAAGTGAACACCTCAAGCACCAAAACACCAACATGACATCATGCCATTAATTCCTAGTTATTATAAAAGTACCAACAACTCTTTGATTTACGTAGGAAATAATCTAGAACATAATCATAGGCCCAAAACATGACACTTAGATCATTCAAGTGCAAAAAATCCATATGCATCTAAAAAAAATATAATGTGGGCCTTCAAAGGCCATCTGGATGAATACACAACTTTCATAGTCATTGGATCCAATCTGGTTTAGTAGCAAATCCCTACAAGGTCCTTTATGTGAGAACTTCATCTATAATTGCATCAACACCTTTCAATATATAGCAATTTCAAATGGAAACACCCACAATTCATTCACATAGAATTTTGATATTTAAAAACTCCATGTGGGCTAGATGGCTCCATTGAGTTGTTGCAAACAATCGACCTCCAAGTCGAACAAGTAGAAAAACCAAGTACATTCACCAAGTTAAACATATCTAGATCAGATAGGAAATCCCACAAGTGATTTCAACGAAGATGGTGCTAGCATGGTGGGATTTAGATGAATTGTGGAACTCTGAAAATGGTGACATCAACATGATGTAAGAAAGGTGGGATAACATCAACATGACATCATATGGGTGTGGAAAAGCGAAGTGGATTGAGTTTGCGAAAAAATCATATAAACTGGAAGAAGGAATTTGGGAAGGTGAAGTTTAGATGGAAGTGGAAATTCCATAAAGGAGACATAGAGGAAATGAAGTGAACCAAAAAATTGCACATGAAATGATAATTTCACTTGAAAAAGACTACAAAAGAAAAGATGACATCACTAGGTGGGAAGATGAGGTTCATCGACTCACAAAACCTTTGCTTATTGTTATGAAATAACTTGCACAATAGAAGAATATGATATGAAATATGCTGCAAATACTTGATAATAATTGAGAATAACAAGCCACTTTGAGGGGGCAAACCTCCAAATATCTCTAATGAGAACACACTTCACAACTTGATGATGAAATAAGACTTAGGCCGACCTAAACAACTAAATAACAATATACTAATGATAATATGACTTAATAGAGAGTTAAGATAGCCACAAGACGACTATTCATAACCCAATGTACAATAATATTAAGGGCGTAGCATGCCCCCTTTCTTCAAAGAAGCATTGTCCTCAATGCTAATCAAGTTTGGAAACTTTTGAATGAACTCCTCGTCTTCCCATGTGGCATCTTCAACTAGTAAATTCTTCCATTGGATGAGATACTCAGTGATAGTTCTATTCCTTAGCTTCTTTGTGCGTGTTTGACGAATGCACTCTGGTTCCAAAATGATTCTCCCTTCTTCATCCAACTCGGGAAGTGTTGTTTGAGTGGGAATATTATGCCCAATTACCTTCTTCAAACAAGAAACATGAAAAACTAGATGTATCTTTGTTGTTGGTGGCAACTCAAGCTTGTAGGCAACACTACCGATCTTCTGCATGATTTGGTATGGACCATAATACTTTGGAGAAAACTTATTATTCTTTCTTTGCTGCTTTAGTGAGATTTTCTTATAAGGCTGCAATCGCAAGAAGACCCAATCCCCAACTTCAAAACTTCTTTCACTAGATGTTGGTCTGCCTGTTGTTTCATTCAATTTTGTGCCATGGCTAAATTCTCCTTGAGTCCTTAAAGTACTTGTTGTTGATGAAGCAAGTGGTCTTCTACTGCCTGAACTCTTGGGGACAACTTAATTGATGATGTGATGGAAGGAGGATGATATCCATAAAGTGCCAAAAATGGAGACATTTTTTGATGAGCTATGAAAAGAAGTGTTATACCACCATTCTAAGTGGTAGCCAATCTACCCACTAAGATTATTTCTTGAAGTGAAACAACATAGATATCCTTCCAAACACTTATTAACAACCTACTGTTTTCCCCCATCTGATTGAGGGTGGTATGAAGAGCTAAGAGCCAATTGAGTACCCAAACATGAGAATAAATCTTTCCAAAAGTGACTAGTGAAGATAGGATCACGATCACTAACAATAACTTTAGGTGTACCATGTAGCTTTTGGATATTCTCCAAAAAAGCTTTAGCCACTACACTTGTTGTAAAAGGATGTGTTAATGCAATGAAATGTACATATTTAGTGAGCCGATCAACTACCACCATGATGACATTATGACCTTTAGATTTGGGAAGCCCTGTGATGAAGTCCATGGATATCTCTTCCCAAGCAAGGAATAGATAAGGGTTGCAAAGACCTGGTGTCTTAATTGTCTCCCCTTTATGCCTTTGACACACCAAACATTCAGCCACAAATTTTTGAACATCACCCTTTAGCCCTTCCCAAAAGAAATCTTGCTTGACTCGATGATATGTCTTCAAAAATCCTGAATGACCACCCACTGGAGACTCATGCAACTCTGTGAGAATCTTGATTTTAAGGTTGGAATTCTTACAAAGATACAAACACTCTTTATACCAAAGAGTATCTCCCTTCCAACAAAACTTATCTGAACTACTAGGATCACTTTTTAATTGCTCAATGAGATTACTTGTCGCAACATCATTTTGCCACTCTGCTTTGGCTTCCTCCACCCAATTTCTTGTAATATTGAAAGGGCACACAATAAGGCTTCATCTTTCTCATCCTTCCTTGACAGTGCATCTGGGACAATATTTTATTTCCCTTTCTTATATACAATCTCAAAGTCATATCCTAACATCTTAGTGACCCATTTTTGTTGCTCTTTAGAAGATAGTCGTTGTTCCAAAAAATATTTTAGGCTATCATGATCTATCTTAACCTTGAAATGTCTACCCAATAGATAAGGCAGCCATTGTTTCACTTGCATGGAGTATTGCTAGCATTTCCTTCTCATAAATAGGTTTTAGTAGATTCTTACCTTTTAATTGACGACTCTAAAAGCAATTGGTCGACCTTCTTGCATGAGCACTTGCTCCTATCCCATTTCTAGAAGCATCACATTCCACAATGAATTCCTTGGTGAAGTCAGGAGTGGCAAGTACTGGAGTTGTACACATAACCTCCTTCAATCTCTCAAATGTTGTATTGGCAGACTCGTTCCAATGAAAAGAATCCTTCTTCAATAGAGTGGTGAGAGGTGTTGCTATACTACCATAATTCTTCACAAATCTTCTATAGTACCCTGTCAATCCCAAGAATCCTCTTAGTTTCTTAATGGTTTTTGGAATAGGCCATTCCATGATAGCCTTAATTTTGTTAGGGTCCACCTTTACTCCTTCATGTGAAACTATGTGTCCCAAATACTCCACCTCTGTAAGACCAAAAGCACACTTGGATGGCTTAGCATAGAGTTTATGATCTTAAGTATTTGTAATGCTTGGTCCACATGTTGCAAATTTTCTTCCCAAGTCTTGCTGTAAATCAATATATCATCAAAGAATACTAACACAAACTTTCTCAAGAACTTCTTAAAAATGGAATTCATCAAACTTTGGAATGTAGATGGTGCATTGGTAAGACCAAATGGCATCACCAAAATTCATAATGACCCTCATGATTCCGAAATGTTGTCTTACAAATATCTTCCTCCTTAATCCGAATTTGGTGATAACCAGATCTAAGATCTAACTTGGTAAAAAACATAGCTCCATTTAATTCATCTAGCAAATCATCAATGACTGGAATTGGAAACTTATCTTTAATGGTGTACATGTTGAGCACTCTATAATTTGGACACATGTGCCAAGTATCATCCTTCTTACGTACCATTACCACTGGCGAGGAGTAAGCACTTTGGCTATGCCTGATGATTCCTACCTCTAGCATCTCTTCAACATTTTTTTCTATCTCACTCTTTTGTATGTGTGGATACCTGTAAGGCCTAATGTTCGGTGGTTGGCTCCCTGGGACTAACTGGATGGAATGATCATGATCCCTCTTAGGAGGAAGTCCTTTAGGCATATCTCCAAGAACAACTTAGTGGCGATCAATTATAGCTTGCAAATCTGGGATGAGTAGGAGTAATAGATTGAGAGACTTCTAATGAACATAGTTGGGCCACAAATCCATCCACTCCTTTCTTAAGCAACTTTTGCATTTGATGAGAGCTTACCATTTGTGGAGATTTTTCCTTCAACCCCCTTAGCTCTACTAGCCTTCCTCTGATTGAAATCTCATGAATATTTCTTGGAAGTTCATCTCAATTGTTCCTAATGTAGTAAGCCATTGTACTCCCAAAACAATATCTGCTGCACCCATGGATATCGCATACATTGGGGTATCAAGTTGATAATCTCCCATGGATAATTTAATGCTATGACACTTCCCTGAACAACTAACTATACCACCATCTGCAATCAAAACTTGAAACTCTGGAGTTGGATATATGAAACAATTTAGACGAGTAGCTAACTTTTTGTTGATGAAATTATGAGTACTACTGAGTCGATCAACACTGTTACCTTCGCTTCTTTAGGAACCCCACCACCTTGAGAGTTTGTGGAGCACTGAAACCTGAGAGTGCATGACAAGAAATGATTGGTTTAGAATCATGTGATTCCTCATTTGACTCCCTTTCATCTTCTAGTATGGGTTCCTCCTCTTCTTCCTCATTGGGACCTTCAATATAAAACAATTTTTTTTTTTACTAAATTTATGTCCTCGACTATATTTGCTATCACAATTGAAACACAAGCCTTTTTCTCTTTTCTCCTCAATTTTTTGTGGAGTCAACTTAGCAGGTTGTGTTGAATATCCTCTCTCTCTTGTCACATTAGCCCCTTGCTTCTTAGAAATCAAATATTTCTCTACCCTGCGTGCTAAGATAAAAGACTCATTTATGGAACTAGGGCTAAACATGTGTACCTCATGTTGAATGTGATCCTTGAGACCACCCAAGAATAAGTCATTCAATTTTTCCTCCGTACTTGAATCCACCCTTAAGGATAGATTTTGGAATTGCTGAATATAATCCTTAACTGATCCTGTTTGTTGAAGTTTAGCTAGCTGGCTAAAGAAGTTTTCTGTGACGCTATTACTATATTGTGCTTGGAGTTCCTCTATAAAAATTGACCATGAGATGGTGAGCCCCTTTTTACCTCGATGAGTGCAAAGACAACGATACCAAATGAATTGATCTGGTTCTAAATATAAGGAAGCCATCGTGACCTTTTGTCCATTTGGGATTTGGTGTACTTCAAAAACATTCTCCATTTGGTTTATCCATGTTAGAGGATCCTTACCATCGAAATTGCGCATATCCACCTTTGGAAATAAATTCCTAGATCCTATTACTAAAGCTTGTGTTAGTAGTAGCTGACCTAGAATTTTCACCTTGGCCGCTTGAGAACTCCTTTCTTGATTCAGCTATGTAGGTGCTTAACATGTTTCGCATGTCCGACATATCTCCTCTTAGGTCACACATATCCATCTTAATTGAGGAAATTTCTTCCTTGACCTTATTTATTTCTTCATTATGAGTAATATCCTTGATTGTTTCACCATCCTTATCAGGAGTCTTCCCCGGAGTGACAACATTCTTTTTACCCCTTGTTGCAGGCCCTGTCATGATGGAAACCACTAATATTGAAATAAATCACACAAATGAAACTTAAATTATCTCAAATTTTTACTGTAATCTCCTTTAGTATTTCTTCAAAAACCCAATAAAAATTAGACTCCAATTCAACAATATGTGTGAGATATGTAGATTCCAAAAAAATAGTGTAGAAACCCTAATTCTGCAATAATTCACTTAATTCTACTCCAATTCTTCTGAAATATGGACTGTATCTTCTTCAATATTTTATTCAAAAACCCTTTAAAAATTAGAAAAAAATTCACCAAAATCTGAAAGATATACTCTTCCCAAAATCGCCTCCAAAATTGAGAAAAACCTTGCCTCTATGGTGCCAAGGTCATGCTCTGATACCACTTGTTATGAAATAACTTGCACAATAGAAGAATATGATATGAAATATGCTGCAAATACTTGATAATAACTGAGAATAACAAGCCACTTCGATGGGGAAAACCTCCAAATATCTCTAATGAGAACACACTTCACAACTTGATGATGAAATAAGACTCACAACCTCCTATATATACCTATTTATGCCAAGGATATCACCTAGTCCAACTTAGACACACCTATATAAGACTTATGCCGACCTAAACAACTAAATAACAATATACTAATGCTAATATGACTTAATAGAGAGTTAATATAGCCACAAGCCGACTATTCATAACCCGATGTACAATAATATTAAGGGCGTAGCACTTATCCAATTTTAAAATGTGTCTTCAATAAAGTGTTGTTCAAGTGGATAATGTTGAAGAATGGTTATCATGTGGAATAGGTTGGTTCACATGGAAATACCCACAAAGTTTCAGATGAGCATACCTTTTCTACAAATGGGAAATTCCAAGTGAACTGGATAGAAAATAGAAAAGAGGTGAACTTCATATGGAATATGGATTTCCAAAAAGCCAATACTTAGTCAAATTTTAATATTAATACCTTTGTATGAAAAAAATAGAATTGGACATTTTTAGAGAAATTCAACAAGATAAGACATTGTGGATCAAATGGACTAAACCAAATGAAAGAACAAAACCTACATGAGCATAATTTTCAATCCTTAACATATTTAACAAAACTTCAAAAGGAAACTAAGCTTAATTTTTTATGCTCTACCAAATTATAAAAATAAATTTTGACAAAATACCACCCCTAACTCAATTTATTAGATCAATTACAAGCTTGGAAAAATAGGGCTAAGAAACAAAAGGAAAATGACTCGTGAAAAAGGAGAAATTTAGATTTGAGTCCTAATAGACCAAAAAGCCATTAAAGGTCAACTTGTTGTAGATTAATTACTGGAGGATCCTCTTATACATTCACATACTTTGTAACACATTTTACTAATGATTCAATCTTCATGGTAAATGAGGAAATACTATGGAAGCTCTATTTTTATGGGTCCTATATACAACATGGTTCTAGGGAAGGTATCCTCTTTGTCACTCCAAAAGGTGACTTCATACCAAAGGATTTTAGGTTAGATTTTCCTTACACCAATAACATGGCAAAGTATGAAGCCTTAATAATAGGACTAAAAATGGCCATCCAATGTAACATCACTTAGCCACAAGTCTATGAATATTCTCAACTTATAATCAAACTAGTACACAATGAGTATTAAACAAAAAATGATAAGCTTCTTCCCTACACACATGTATGGTAGATAGTTTCACAAAGTTCATGACCAATGTATTCAGTTTGAGAAATTTTCTCATCTCAACAACAAAGTTGATGATGCCATGGATACCGTATATGTTTTTTAGAGATGCCACAAGATAGTTAGAGGTGTGAGTTTTTAGTGGAACAACTTCTAATTACAACATGTGATGTACTATATTTTGAGATGGTCTATGAGATTGTTGGTCCTAAATCCCCTTGGTATCATGATATTTAAGCCTATCTTCGTGATCAAAATACTCCACCCGATATCACACATAACCAATGCAATTCCTTTATCCAATTTGCATCTCTTTATACACTCCTAGGAGATACACTTTAAGGTCAAGGCTACGATGGTTCTTTATTGTGATGTTTAAACACAATAGAAGCTAACCTCATATTATAAGTACATGATGGTATTTGTGTGCAACATACTACTGGAATGGTACTAGCTAAAAGTTCCTCTGAACAGGGTATTTTTTCCTACGATGGAGCATGATCTGCATGTTAGTATGTCAAACAATGCCTTTCATGTCAACAATATGGATATCTCATTCATGTACCATTACAACCAAGAAAATATAGGATGGAGAAGATAGGGTAAGATAGGATGGGATGGAAAGTGATAGTAAGTCCTCACACATGGTTACAACCAATTGTACCCTATACCATTACATGATAATCATAATATCAAGGAACAAGAAATCTACACAAGACAACCATTACATAATACAACCTCATCCATTTGACCACTTAATTGGCTAATTACATGTATTATACCTCAAGTACATCCTTAAGAACCTTGATCACATGCACACATTATGAATTTTTTTCCTTTCTATTTCCACCTCCATCAGCCTTTATCATTCCCCATATTAGGCACCATCCATCCTATCCCTAGAAAAATGAATAATTATGCATGGTTACTTGATTGTTGTTATTGATTTTCTTGATCATATTTTGTTTCTTTTTGAGTTTATTTGTTCTAAAACCATGGTTTCTGTGATTATTCATATCATTGTATGCTCTTTATGGTTTGAAATAGGGGCGTGATCTTTCTTATTTTTTGAGTGCTATTTTTGTTTGGTTGTCCTATGTATCAGAGCAACCAAGGCCATAAAATTTTGTGTATGGTACTAGGCCATCCTTCTACCTGTTAGTTGTTTTCATCATGTACCCCAATAATTATTTTTCCACGATTTGTTTTGTGATGAAAAAACCACTTATTTATTTCTTTTTGATTTAGTCCTGTGCATGGGATACATCTTCGTGCCTTATACCCATATGGTTAATATCTCTTGCTATATACAATTAAGTAATCAACATATATTATAGTTTTTCTATACATTTATTTGATCATCCCATCTTATTCCTATTGCCTTTCCATCTCTTGTCATGGTCCCACATTCCCCCTTGGTCCTACTTGAGACTAGTATAAAAAAAGTGTACACAATATTTTCAATAGGGTTTGGGTTGAAACTATACATCCCGAATTATGAAAATATTTATGCTGAATATTTTTCCACTCATATTTAGTAGTATTTTTCACTTCACTTGATTTTTTTATTCTTCAATTCACATGCACTTGATTATTATCCATGTCCTTCTTCCTCTTTCATCCATCTGCATCATCAATAATATCTTGATATATAGTTTTACTTTGAATATTTTTCATGCATCCACTTCACACATGTTAGGTTTCCAATCATTTTTAGTCATTATCATTTATCCATCTCAAAATATCATATATCCATAAAATTCATTTATACCATATAAAATTAGTGCATTTGTTCCATTACATTATTATACATCACTAATTTGTCCACAACCATTCATACGTGAATTAAAAACATCCATATATACATAAAATCAAATCTAATATATATATAATCGTAGGCTACATACATCTATAACATATCTTAGAGCATAATCATCTATATCTCTACATTCATACATCATATATATAAACATCTATGTCATACATACATTATCATAACATAAACCAAAAATAAATATGTGCATATGTCCATGCATATCACATAAATAAACATAATCATAACCATAAGATAACAATCACAATGTCATCTCATATATATCATCAATGCCAATATACACTATATATTATCCACATAATTATATATATATATAATCACTTTTTAGAGCATCCAAAATCCATATAAACATCCATATATCTATGTTTATCTATGACTAGACTCCTCTAATGCACCAAGCATGATGGAGGTCATGATGGTCCAACAACTTATGTTGGTGGTGGTACTCCTTGAAGTGGCCCCATGGACATTGAGCCCCCTAACTTCTTTGATCCTGAGACCCATGGATGTGTATGCTCTACATAGCTCTAGTATCCATGTCCTATAGGAACCATATCCTCATATAGTGATCTATAATATGAAACCTCCCACATAGTTCTCAATGCCTCCCTCTACGCTCTCATCACCTCTTGCAGTACATTTAGTAAACCCTATTGCTATACCAACTCCTAGCCATATCTCTCTTGTTGTAATTTGGTTGAATCCACCTCTACCATTTGTACATATACCATCAATCCATCCCTCTCCACCTACCATACATATCATTCTATCATGAAGCTATCTCATTCGGCCTATAGGGTGTCTCTATCTACTTGTAATTTTCCCTCTCCATTTGCATAACATATAGCTAACTCAAGTTGTTTCTAACTAGGTCTCCAACTCATTCCTATCACCCATGTACTCTCTACCCTCTCCCTGTGGTTTTACTTGTACTTGTATTGATTCTTCCACCTCCTTCACTCCATCATCATATCCATGTCCATCACCTAGTGATCCCCATGCTAGAACATCTACCTCCATCTCTCCTAAGGTCTTTGAGATCAATGACCCCGAGATCCTACTCTCATCATTGCTCATCTCCATCACCTCCTCCTCTATCTCCTCAAATATCATATATCTCCTTATCTACCTCTACCTATCCCACGACCCCAAAAAACACTACCACCCCTACCACCTCTTTGCACTACTCCTCCTACTCCTCTCCCTTTATCTCAACCTCCAACCCCTCCTACTTCTTTGTGAATCTTTCCTTGTGTTCACACCTCTTGCATTTCCACCCATATCCTATCTTTCATCCCTCTCTAATATAGTGCACACAATGTAATGAATGATGTGCTCTCCACCACATCTAATAGGCTACAATGGTCCCTACATTGTCCACGTCACTATGTGGATCCCATATGACTAAATAAACCTTTCCATCCCTTAGCTATATCCCATCTATCTATTTGTGGCCCCTAATCCTTGACCTACAGAAGGGTAACATTCCCTATATTGACCCCTTATCTATTCACCACCATATGAATATTCTTGTATAAGTGGGCCAACATACAAGCTCTCCTTGCAAACATGTGTTTATGCTCTAATATATTTGTTGCACAATCAACCAATCCATTAGAAAATTATTCACACTGTTATCAGGCAACAATATTCCATTGACAAGAGCCACTGTCACCACTTTCATATCTAGAATTTAACCTTGGCATCCATGTATGTCTAGTTTTAACCTCATATGTGGTACATCTCTCCCAAATAGTCACTCAATAAGACATTTGCATCTCTAATCAAGGTATATATCAATTGGCACCTAATTGATAGTCACAAAATGTGCCATACATCCTCCAATTCGGTGTGGTTTCCCTTTGTTGGAAGATGAAACATGGTCACCTATTATCACCATCTCTCCATCAACATTGTGAACATAATCTTGTGTGCTCAAATAACTATAATCTTTAAGCCATGTAGTACAATCCACATGCCCATATCAGATCCTAATCTACATCTTTGAATCATCTTTGAATCCCCTCATCAATGATAAAATTATCGATTGTCACTCCCACATGTCTCCATGGCCTTAGTCATATTTTCACATCATAAGAATTCATCAACCTATCATATATCCCATTCAACTAAAAAACCAAAAATTCTCCCTTCTCTTCTCCAGTTTCCTTTTTTCCTCCTCAACGAATCTACTAAAACATAGAGTGTGTCCAGTATTTAAATAGACTCGCCCTTTTTTTACCCATTAGTCAATTTTCAACACATCTGATGAAAATTTACAAATCAACCCCTTTTTTCTACCCATCCACTTATTTTTGGTGTATTCACCTAAATCTTACATGAATTCACTGAAGTTCTTTACATTCACCTCTTTTTGATGCATCCACTTATTTCCCAATGCAACCACCAAATTATGCTCAGTGGATGTGTTTCACATTTTCTTTCCCCCCTCATAATGACCTTAAACTAGCTCTAAAGGCATGGTTCAAGTTTCAATACCTATCCAACTGCTTCTTGTGTTCACCCATATTTCCTCACTCAATCTGCCTAATGCTCTATAACTAGCACACACACCTCCATTGCTTTGTTCCTCTCTTCTTCTCTTCTCAAATTCACTATAGGTTAGGGTGAAAATGAGTTGTTTCTACCACCTAGGCACCTTTTCTTCCCTCATTTCTTCATTCTTTCTTCTTCATTTTCTTCCATTCTTCATGATTTTTTGTCATATTTCCATTTCCGTCATTTTCTTCTTTCAACAGCTCTCATGGATTTTTTTTGCTCATATGACCTCTCAAGGGGGCATCATCACATCATCATCTTTCATCCATTTTTCATCCATCGATTGGGGCATCTTCTTCTATCCATTTTTCTTCAAGTGATCTACATTTTTTTTTTTTGAAATAAATATTATTTCAAAGAGGGGCAAAATGAAACACCTAAAATTGGCTCTTTTTTTATTTCACTATTTCTTCTAAATCGCTTACCATTTCCCATTAAATTACCCCATTTTGAACACTTCCATTAATTAAATAATCAATTATTATTTAATTAATATTCCCTCATCTCTAATGTTAATTAAATAGTATTGCATTATTTAATTAATATTCATCACCACATATATTAATCAAATTAAATTAGTATTTCCCCCTTTTCCTCATTAAAATCATCATTATTTTAGACAAATTAATAGTTGTCTAAAAATCCCCTACGTTCCTCTTAAATTAAATAAATGTTTTTACATTTATTTTATTTGGATTTGTATGTACATGGATTATTGATTTTAATTTAAAAATTAACCATTTAATCCTATGGCAAGTGGAACCTTGAAAGTTTTCCACTCTTCTTCACTTGTCTAAACCTCCTTAGCATTTCTCTAAACATGTGGACACTTGTCCATCTCATGCTTGAGAGACCAAAATCAACCTAAGCCCTTGATCTTTCAAAGAAATCTAAATCGTTCATCCATCAATTCAAAATATTATAAATCTAACCCATCTTAGGCCATTTTCAATAAATCAACTGAATGTATGTAAATACTGCTAATTAGAGTAATTAAACATTTGGATCATGCAAGAAAATATCATGGACACATCAAAGGATTATTCAACTGCATAGTTTACATCAAAATATACCAAGATACGAATGCTTTTCATTACATCAATTGCATAGATTACCAATGGTTTGCACATTCACATAGAGGGATTACTAATTTAATATATAAGAAATCAGCAATGATAACACACGAATACATTTAGAACATACAAACCTGTTGAGGATCAAAGCAGCAAAACAACATTAAAAAAAATATTACTATTCTATTTCTCCTGAAAGAGAAAGGTAACACATGGTGACCTAACTCCCATGGTCCTGGTAATTGGTTCTCAATTATGCTGATATCACTCAGTGGTTGATATAATTGTAATATTCAAGGGGCCTTTGCTGGTAACAAGGAATAGGACTGTATACCATCAATTATTCTACATTGGGGGGGGTTTAAATAAAAGAAAAAGATGAATTAGAGCTTCAAATCAAAGAAACACGAGTAAAATTCTTACATATCCAGACATGCATATCAATAATGAGTGTTTATCCCACCTAACCACAACTATAGCAAGATGCAATCCATAGAATAAACTATGCTACTGCATACATCCATAATGCTAATCCAAATACCATCAACATTCACTAAACTTACTTCAAACAAATCACTTACTCATCATCTAAAACACAGATCAAATGAATATGATAACAACTTCATCCATAGATAATCCAATGATATAATCCTGAATCCAGTTCCTTCTATTGACTTTCATCAAATAAGAAACAATTAAGCACAAAAAAAATCATTGGCGTATGGATTGATCATGTACCATTAACCTTATCAAAATAGATCCAAACTTTAAAACCATAACATAAAAAATGTATGAAAAACCGTAAAATAACCAAGTTTTACTGAACTTAGAGTATCTCTCCTAAAAACATAGAAATCCTAGACCTAATCTCTATTTTCTATCATTAGGTGGCTGATCTTCCTTCAATTAGCTGACCTTTACAAAGTAGATCCTAATAATACATATAGGGTGCCACATGCACAAGTTTCTCAATTATCAATCAAGATCCACAATTAATGGAATTGGAACTGAACACAGAAGTAGACTCATGAAATCTTGTTCCAAGGCTAATTACTCTATTGTGCCAACAAGAAATCTGATATTCCAAGAAGAAAGTGAAATCGACGGATCAAACTCATAGTTGAGCTTATGTCAAAACCCACAAAAGAGGATAAAAGAAGATATTGAGAATGGTGAAAAGAGTCAGTTCACTTTTGCACTAAATGCTCAAGGATGTACTTGTCATAACTGGAGAACACTTGCTGAAGAGTACCCAAATCCAGCCCATCTAATCAATTACCTTCAAATTTGATCCTTTCAAATTTTGCAGAAACCAACCTTTGCATCTCCTTTAACTTGATTAACTTCCTTCTAGCAGTTCTTACCTCCTCACTGATATCCATAAACTGATCTAATAATAAATTATCCCCATCATCTCCCTTTTGCATAATTTCCTCAAACCTACCCCTCCATCTCTCCCTTATTTTATCCAAATACAATCCTTCTTTGTTTGAAGAATCTAGATTAATTAAAATGGCCACAATTGCCTCTAATTCAACCATCTGTTGATTCAAATCTTTGCTCATTTCTCGGACTACTTCTTGATGCCCATGAATAGCCCTAGACTTATACCTTATGATGCTCATACTTTTTTCCATAAAATCTACATTACCATTCTCAAGAATTGAATATTCCAGCAATGTGGACTTGGGAACTTTGCTAATATCTTCAAGCCTTTTAACACACTCCTTGTATTCATCATCCTACTTATTTAGATCCTTGGCCTGCTGATCTAGATCCTCTGCCATATCAAGAGCAACCTTATGAATTTTAGAACCCTCAATAAGAACATCATCAACCTCCTGGTTGAGCTTATCCAACCATTTATCCATCATTCCTACCTTGCTTTTCATTTGAACCAAATCATCTGCTTCCTTCTTTGTTAACAAAATTGGGGATTCAGGAAGAGCAGCTTGTTGGGAAATGGGACTTGAAACATATTTCAAAAACCTATGAAGCTAATTCGATTGAGCCTTAAGCTCATCCTTCCTTTTTTTATATTTGATTATCTGGGATTTACTTGAAGAGGCCACAATATCAATCAAACTAATTTGCTGGTTTCTTGTAGGCTTTCCCAAATTTACTGTCCCCAACTGATAATCAGTAAGTTTCATATCATCACAAATCTTCTCCATTACAGGTATGGCACATTCAACAACAATTTCTCTAGCATCAGTGAGCCTAGTAGAGTGAAGAACCCGAGCCTTCTTTTTAGGTTTCTCCTTCCCAATTTCTTTCATCATTTCCTCCCAATTCAATGACTATGGTTGAAAAACTTGTTTTCTTTCCAAGTCTAGTTTTAACCAAGTAGGAGCGATAGGAGTATTGGTTTCCTGGGCTAAAGAAGAAGCAACAGTAGTGGAAGACAAAGGTTGTAACAATGTAAGCCCCAGTTGAGAATCAACTTCCTGCACATTTTGCTTATCACTTTGTTCCTTTTCCTGTGCTAAGCTTTATGTTTCCTCTTTATCCTTTTGCTCTTGTAGCCTTTTAGCCTCCAACTCCTACTTTAAACATTCCTCTTCCTCTTTCTTTTTCTCTAATATTTGATCCCACTGCTTCTTCAACTTTCAACATAGTCCCATGCCTCCTTGGAATTTTTATATCCAGCAATCTCAACAACCTCTCTTTCCTCAAATTTCTTGCTCTTCCTTTTTCCTATAAGCCTCTTCTTGTGCCTTGATTAGCTTCTTTTTCTCTTCTTTGCTAAGCCTTTTCCTCTTCAAGGTTATGAATATTCTACTACATCATTAACTTATCTCTTTCTTCTTGAATCTTCTGCTCCTGCTCCTTTTTTTGTTGTTGTTGAGCTAATTCATTAGCCTTGACCATATCTTCCAACTCCTTCTACTTGAAGGCTAATTCAGATTGTTCCTTGGCCTCCTCCTCTTGTTGCTTAGTTGATGCCTCAGTTTGTGCCTTGGCATCAACTTCTCTTTTTGGATCTTCAAAGAGTTTCCACTGATCTTCCTCAGTCAATATGTGTTTGGTCCCTGCATCATCTATCATATCAAAAGATATTAATACATGATGCTCTTTATTATATGGAGTCTTTTCTAAAATATTTTTCTACATTATGTATCTCAATTTCATCTTACATTCACTTTAATACCTTTGCTTCATCATGGAGGGCTCCCTTTAGTGATTCTTGACCTAATTCTTGTGCATCAGAGGGCTGAGTAGATACCTCCCCTACAACAAATGTAGAAGCCCCCACCTCTGCAATTGTTTCATCTTCCTGCACCTCTAGAAGGTCTTGAGGAATCACCTCCTCTTGTGTATTAGAAGGCATAAACTCTAAAGGTTCCTTAGGTGCCATCCTTCTCTTTTCCCTTTTATCTCCTTGGGTGGTACCTCCAGCTTTCCTCTTCTTAGATGATTGAGCCTCAGCCTGATTAGTCCTCAAACTCACCCATTGAATACTCCTATCCAGCATCGTTCTTGCAATCTACTTTATGTCAATTGTCTCCTCAACATTCCAATCTATTGGATCAAGATATTTAGTACCAATCTTATTTGCATCATACCCGGGATCCAAAACTATCCCATCATGAGACAATATTTTTGGAATGTCTTCTTTTATCCCAAACTCAACCATAAGTTGGATAGGTATCCTTTCATAATTATTTTTCCTAAGGTCATATTCATCTTTCAAGTCCTCCCAAAAATTCTCCAACAGATTAAAGTGCTTATCAAAGACACTGGGAAGCAAAGCCCTCATCTTGTGCTTGGGTTCATAGTACTTCCTTGCAGTGTACAAGCCCAACTTTAAATAAACTAATTCATCACAAACAACCTTAGCTGTCTGAATGTGTGGATAGCTAAACACTCCCAGCCTCATTGGAAACTTATGGCAACTAGTCTTGTGTTTGTTGCCAAACTGGAAATTAACAACCAAGGCTTGATAAATAAACTCCATTAGAATGATACTATCACCACAACATCTAGGTAGAAAATGGGGGTGACCATCAAAGCCTGCTAACCTGAAATAGTGAATGTAGGGTACTGGATAAACCAATGCCCCCACTCATTTACAAAAGACATTGCCTCCCTACTAAGCCTATATCCCGCATCACCATTAATTTTGTTAATAATGACATAGAGAAATGCATGATTTACCCTTCTATAATGTTGCTCTGATGCCTGCAAGGTGAGCTAATTATAATATTCCCACACTCTCTTCTATCCTTGGGCTTCCCCTAATATACCCACTATTTGAAGTCCAAAAAAAATCCCCACTCGGGTATCTACATAAACTACATAGGAGGTCATAAAGAAACACTTGGTTTCTCTCACTTTTATCATTTGATTGTGAATGTTGTCTGATACTATCATTGACTAGTCAAATTGTTGCCTCCCATCAAAAATAGTTTGAATAAAAGGAAACATCCATTCCTTAAACAGTGAAGCATCCCTTTTTCCAAACACCCTAGAAAGGAACATGATTATATCTACAATCTCTTTACTAAAGTCTGCCCTCTTAGGCTGGTCTAGAAGCTTGGTCAGAGACTTCTTCTCCACCCTCATCCAAGTCTTATTCATGTGAAATATATTCCTTTCGTTATTATCACTGTAAAGCTTCAAAGCCTCTGCCTCATTCAATTGCCTAGGATTTTTGGGATTAGGTATATTAAATAGGAATTTGATCATTGGAGGCATGAATTCAATAATGAAATTACCCTTTACATCCACATACTGCCTAATATCAGGGTTATATTCCCCAGTTGCTGCCAGAATCAACTCCGGACATTGGATAGATAGGGGGAAGAGTGCAACATGTGCCAGCCCAAATTGAACAATCCTTTGTCCTTCTTGTGACCTGCTCCTCAGTGAATGTCTCCTCATGCAATTCCTCATAGTTAAAAGGGCCTAAATTGGTGTCAGTAACATCATCCTAGTCAGAATGAATTTTGCTAGCTATGAGGGCAACCTCCCTATGTTTACGTATCAAGGTATACCGAAGCTATTCCATGTTGATCTTCTTCAATCTAACTCCTTGCCATGAAGTTTCACCTGGTTGGCTTCTTTGAGAGGCCTCATCTGATGCCCGAACATTTCTTGATTCCTACAGCAACTTCCTGTATTAGATGAACAAAACATCTAGGTTATTCAATCATATAATCCCTTCTCCATCCTCCTTAGATAATATTTACTTAGTCAAACTATGCCTTTATTGGAGGCGGAACCGAAGAAGTATTAGGCATACAATATATTTCTCATCATGTGGTAGCGCCAGGATCAAAATTGGATAAGAACCAAAATGGGTCAGAAGCGGGACCAGAACTAGTTGTTAGTTCCCAAATTCAACTTCCACTCTAGATCCGGTTGCGCTTAAGAACAAGGTATAAAGACACACCATAGAACAAGAGCGAAATAATTCTAGCAAATAGAGAGTATTTCAAACAAGGTACAGTCACATGAACTTTAAACCTTGGGTCACGTGGGCTTAAAAGGAAAGTAGGAATAGCAAAATTTAATCCTCCAACAACTCCTCCATACAAAAAGGTCATTTTGCAAACATTGTCGAGCAAAACCCTAGTTCGCTCGACATGCTATTTCTGAAAACTAGGGCATAACAAGAATCCCACACGAACAATACAAAATCAACATGGGAAGATGAGAAATAGGGCATCAAGATGAACTTCATCACCCAAGAAAGGAAACACCTCAAAAATAGAAACCCTAGTCAAAACCAGAGCACGAAAAAATTGACATCAGAACAAACAACAAAACAAAATGACAAATGAAAGACAAACCCAAAATAGAACGGGATGGAAAACAAAGGACCAAACAAACAAAACAAGAAAAGAAAAAGAACAAACACAAACAAGTGGAGAAAATCACAGAACAAAAACCCTCCCGCAAATATGCAAAAACAATGCACCCGAAAGAACAAAGCGGGAGATGGAAAAGAAAAGAAACCTTCCTCAAAATTCTCCTCAAGACTGACCATAAATTAGCCAAGATTTGCTCCACAACTTTCTTATGCGATCAAATCAATCCTTTTGAGGCGTCCCTAGTTGTGGTTTGCTCAAACAATTCAAATAATAATGATAATGAGCCAGTTTAAACATGATTAAACCTTTAAACATTAATTCGTACGTGCAAACAGGTTGCATTTAATGCCATAAATGTGGTAGTTTAGGGACAGAGCCAATGACGTGAATATATAGTTAAGTCAAGTCCATAGAACATCAAAAGGTAAGGCAGACATAGATTCGGGTCAGAGACAAGATAAAGAAACCCACACAAAGTTCCTTACTTAATTTCTAACCCCAGATCTGGCCCCAACAAAAGGATAACGACCAAAATGACACAAGAGGATGGGGGCGGAGACAACCGAAAATGGAACTTCACAAAGTTCAAAGTTTGATTCCAGGTCTGGATCCGGTCCCGACCAAAAAGCAAAGAACAAAAAACATAATCCAAGGGAAGCGGGACTAGAGCGAACATCGAACCTGGCCCAAACAACAAAGTAAATGAGGAAGAAAATGAGCAGAGATGGAGTCAGGACGGGAACATAAAATGGAAACTTGAAAATTCATACTCCCGTTCCAATCTTGATTCCGCTTCCGCACGAGCAAACAAACAAAACACAAGGAAACAACCAACAAACAAGAGGATAGACCAACCCAAGTGTTCATTGAAAACAACCAATAGAACAAAGGAGAAACAAAAAAGAAGGCGAAGTTAGAGTTAGAACTATATCCGAACTAGAAACCTTGAAAGAGTTCGATGTTTAGATTAGGTTCTGGACCTGCCTCCGACAGAGCAAAAGATAGACTTAGGTGCAAAACAAACAACTCCTAAGATCCAACCAAACAACCAAAGGCGAACAAAAGAAAAGAAAAAAGGGGGGACCCATTTTGTTCCAAAATAAAATGGGGTGGTTATGCAAGGCATAACAAATGGTGACTTGGCTGGGGAAAATGGTTTACCCATTTTTAATATATTGAAGAATTCAATCACCCCAAAACTTATAATTTATAAGACATGTTAACTTAAGTGTGATCAGAATATTTAAGTAAAGTTGAGCTGGAATCTCAAATGTAGAACCAACATAAACTACTATTTGAATCTGAGTGTGTGCATGCTTATGGTGCATCCTTCTTTATTTGAGCTTTCTCCACACCTAAACAACTATATCTACAGTCCAAGCTACATGGGTTGAGTCCTTCGACTGTCGTGTAATGGAATCTTGGGTATTGCTCCGCTGCCAGTCAAACTTTCATAGCCCTGATGGAGATACCTCTAGTTCTCTCAAAGCATTGCTCTATTGCCAGTCAGGCATCCATAGCCCCGATAGAGATACTTGAATTATCCATTTAGTATTGAGTTTTCCTTTTAGTGCTTCTCTTTTCTTATTTCTTTTACAAGCCTTACTTGTGGAAATTATTTTCAAAAACCTTCTCAATACAAAGAAATTTATAGTCTGAGATGTGGGTTGAGAACTACAGTGGATCCTATGACAGTTTTGGGGAAACAAATTTTTCACTTGAATCGAAGATATAAACACTTTGAGATGAATAGGAACTTTATAGTAGGATGTTTTATCTATTTTGTGACAAATTTCAATGATAGTTCAAGAGGTTATCTAGAATATACCTTACTCCTAATAGCCTTCAGACTCATGCTAAAATGACCATAAGACATGAGTTTTAGAACAAAATCTTTTGACATATATGTCTAAAAATGCCTAAACCAATTTCTCTCCTAGTTCCTACAACATTCTTTGAATAACAACCCCAATATTTTAACATGGAAAGAAAAGAGAATCCCCAAAGAAGAAAAAAAAATAGACACAAAACAACAAAGGAAACAAAGAGAAAGAAAGAAACAACAAACAAACAACCAACAAAAGTAAAGAACTAGTAATTACACAAAATACATATATACAACTAATTCCAAAAATCAAACCTTTACGATCTAAAGTAATGCTTGAGAAACTACCCATTGACTGGCAATAGAACAGGTTCTCCCGTCAAGGTGGCCAAATGAAAAGCGTTCTCACCCAAGATCTCGGCTACTTGATATGGACCTAGCCAGAGTCTATCAATTTTTTGGTGATCACCCTTTTTCTCCTTAGCCTTATCCCACAACAACACCAAATCTAAGATTTTGAATGCTTTAATCTTAGCTCTTTTGTCGAACCAACATTTGACAATAGCCTGATGTTTGAAATTTTTTTGTAGAGCAGCATCTCTTTGTTCTTCCATGTTTAAAAGGTTATTTAATCTTACCTCAATACAGTCATCTCTTGTATAAAACTCTTGCATGAACTTAAGAACAGGTATTTGTAAGTGTATGGGGAAAACCAGATCTTGTCCATAAACTAATTTAAAAGGGGAATTTCCTAGAGCAACCTTAATATGGGTTTGATCTGCCCATAAGGAAAATCTTAACTGGGTATGCCAGTCCCTAGGATTACTTTCAAGTAATTTCTTTATCACTTCTAACAGATTCTTGTTAGTAGATTCTGCTACACCATTTCCCTGAGGATAATAGTTAGAGGAATATTTCAAAAATATTTTATGTTTGTAATCCCATTGTATGAATTCAACAAATAAAAAGGCGAGGCCATTGTCACATACCAGGGCAAACGACACTCCAAACCTAGTAACAATGTTTTCAGTAAGAAATTTGATAACCACCTCAGTGGTGTTGTTCTTGCATGGTTGAGCCTCAGTCCAACTGGTGCAATAGTCTGTAGTAGTTAGAATGAATTTGTGTCTTGTAGAAGAATTAGGATTAATTACCCCAACAAAATCCAGTGCCCATTGGGAAAATGGTCTTACCTCATATACTGGTTGTAGAGGCATTGTTGGATTACGCTCCTTTGATGCAAAAGTCTGACATGTATGACATGTCCTGATGTGTTGATGTGCATCCCTAAACACATGGGGCCAATAATATCCTGACCTGAGGATTTGATGGGCCAAAGAATCTGTTGATCCGTGTCTTGTACCATGCCTATCGTGGAATTCAGCCATGGCATGCTTGGCTTCTTGCGGATCTAGAAATCGCAAGTACACCCCCTCATAATTTCTTCTATATAGAGCCCCTCCTTTGAGCATGTAATGAGCACTCTTCATCCTCAATGCCCTCCTCTAGGTAGCATTCATTCCTTCCAGGCATCTGTTATTGAGAAGGAAGAAGATCAAGTTAGTATACCATGGGTCCTTGGTAAATGAGTGCACAGTATATTGCTAACAGGTAATATTCTTGTCAACATCTACCATGGCCTTTGATAAACGTTGTCCTCAGACAAGTTTCATTGGATGGATCTCTAAATCATACTCTTGTAGGATAGCCATCCATTTTCCTCTTATTTCCCCTAATTTGCTTTGCATAAGGAGAGACTTAATCGTCAGATCAGGCACTATAGCAATAACTTGGCTCCTTAGAATGTAATGCCTAATTTTTTTATTGCTCATACCAATGCAAAGGCCTATTTTTCCAAGGGTTGGTACCTAACTTCTGCATTCTTGAATGGCGAGCTCATGAAGGCAATTGGCCTTTCATCTCCTTCACCTCTGCGTTGTGTTAGGACTACTGCACATGAATGATCAGATGCAAATGAATAAATATAAAAGGGCTTTAGGTAATCTAGGCTGGTCAAGAATGGTGCCTCAGATATTGATTGCTTAATCTGTGAAAATGCAGATTTAGCCTCATTGCTTCATTCAATTTTAGCATCTTTCTTCATCATCTCGTTGAGGGGTTTGACAATTTCTACAAACCCTGTTATGAACTTCCTTACAAATTAATCCTCTTGAAGAAGGACCTCATCTCCTTTTTACTTCCTGGCATCGTCAATTTCAAAATGGCCTCGAATCTATCGAGATCTATGGATATCCCTCTTTTTGATATCATATTCCCTAGAATTTTCCCTTCAGAAACTCCAAAGACACATTTCTTGGGGTTTAGAGATACTCCATAGCTGATACATCTCTTAAGGACCTTTCATAAATCAACAACATGATCCTTTCTCTTCTTGGAAAAGATTGTCAAGTCATCCACATATATAATAATATACTTAACTATCAAATCTTTAAATGCCACATGCATTGCACACTAAAAGGTAGCTCCAGTGTTAATGAGGCCAAACGACATGCGTCGATAGGAAAATGTTCCCCATTTTGTAGTGAAGGAATTCTTCATCCTGTACTCATGGCTGACAAGCACTTGGTTATACCTAGAATAGCCATCTAAGAACGACATCATCTGGGATCCATTGACAGTTTTTAATACCTCATCAAGAGAAGGAAGTGGATAGTTATCCTTCTCTGCGGCTTTGTTTAGGTTCCTGAAGTCAACACACAGCCTGATCTCCCCACTTTTCTTATGTACTGGAACTAGATTGGCAACCCACGTGGAGTGCCTTACTGGGAAGATGATTCTTGCTAATAAAATTTTTTGCACTTCCTTCTGTATTAATGGTTCGATCAAAGAGTTGACCGGGTGCTGCTTTTGATGAAAGGGCTTGGCTTCTGGCTTCAGCAATATTGTGTGCGTGATCACAGAGGTGTCAGAAGTCTTCAAATCTTCATAACTCCAGGCAATTTCTGCAATATCTTCTTTTAACACCTTAATTATTTCATTTTTGATCTCCTCAAGGCAGGTCTTTCCTATAAGGACATTTCTTTTGGGACCCAAATCAGCCAAATTAATAGATTCATACTTCCCTCCTTCACTTTGTGTGGGCACTCTCTCCCGAGCTTGAGGATCAGAATCAAATATTCTTTCTAAGGCTACCATCCCCTTGGGGATGTTGTTACTCTTTAATTTCATTACTCCTTCCATATCACAACCTTCAGGGTCCCATTCTCCTTGATCTCTATCTGATTCATCTATGATCTGCCCTTTGAAGACATATGAACTTGCCAAGAAGGCGAGTATGTGTTGGTCATCATTGAAGACCTAAAATTTTTGAACATTATCAGGGATTGCTGGGAATGACACTAGTTCAACTGAAAATATTTTCAATTTGGAGTCTTGCATAGGCTCCAAAGTACTAGCAGTAACTGCCAAAGCATCTGCAATTTGATTTTGTTCCCTAGGAATCAAAGTAATTCTGAAAGCACCAAAGTCCTCAATCAGGTTCCAAACTCTATTTTTGTAAGCAGCCAATCTTTTATTATGACAAGTATATTGGCTGCAAACTTGTTTGATAATGACTTTAGAGTCCCCCATCACCATAAGAGATGTGACCTTCTTATGATGGGAAAACATTAAGCCCCTAGCAAGTGCTTTGTACCCTACCACGTTGTTCATGCAACCAAATTGTAGCCTATAGGAAGCAAAGTAAGTCTTCCCTTTTGGATTGGTTAATTCCACCCCTGCTCCACTTCTTGATTTGGACTTAGAGCCATCAAATTTTAGACTCCATAATTGATTTGGGGCTGGGATCTCTTTCTTTTTCTGGCTTACAGTTTTTTGCTTGGCAGAAGTAAATGGCAGCTCAAACTGGTGCTGATCATTAGTATTTGAAAGTAACTGGGGGCACAGTTCACCAGAAGATTCTCCTGAATTCAAAATTTGTTTAGGAAGTGATTCCTGAGCTTCCTCTTGAGTCAGGTCATGATTTAGTACCTTTGTCACCAATGCACTGGGCATTGGAAGTGTTTCCGGGGTAAGTGTAATTGGACAAGACTGAGATTCCTCAATCTCTAGTTGTAGTTCAGAACACAAAACCTGAGTCTTCTTGAGTTGAGAAGATGATTCCCTTTGAGTAGAGTCGACTCTCATAAGGATGGTTGCATCCTTTGCTTGAAATGGAAATTCATTAGTAGAGGCTTGAGGTTGACATTCACAAGTTTCTTCTACCCGAGAGACATGTTTTAAAATATCTTCACAGGGTTGGCAAGTTAACTTAGAATGATTCTGGTAATGAACCCTACACCAGTTAGGAAGTAGGAGACTCCACATATCAACCTCCTCTCCTAGTACCAGCCTATCCTGTTGTAATTTCATTATTAGGACTTGCTAATTAACAGTAATCATTGGATCATTTTTCTCTGAAAGGGGTGAGTCATCAGAATGAAGTACTGAAAAAGTCATGATTTCCTCCTGCTTGTAAACTCCTATCTCAGTTTCAAAATAGGGTACCTCATTAGGGGAATCATACTCAGTGATCATGTGTTTGAGCCTAGGCTCACTTTCAATTTTGATCTAGCTTTCTATCCCTTTCCATGGCAGCCACACATGTGAGAAATCCAAAGACAAATATCCACCAAGACTTTTCATCAGGTCTCTACTCAAGAGCATACCATAGGTTTCTGGGATATCTATGACTTGAATATCTACATAAGTTTGGATCCTTGGATCAGATCCAATCTGTACATGGATATTTTTAAGATCTCCTACCACATTGACTTATGTTTTGTCTAACTGGATAACCTTCTTATTTATCTAGAGTGGACTCAGACCTAACTTCCTACAAATTGAAAATGGCATGACGTTTCCTGACGCCCCAGAATCTAGTAAACAATTGTGTAAATTCTTTCCAAAAATTCTTAAACTTAGCAAGAAAGGTGGAGTACTAGTCTTACCTATATAGAGTGTTGCATTCATCTCATTAGTAGGAGTCACCTTTTCTCTTCCTTTTGACCTTTTTGCTTCCACCAAGGCTTTCAACAAAATTTCCTTTTGAGCAGGGCACCATTTCAAACTATCAAAGAAAGAAATTGAAGTCTTTGGCCTCTGCATCTCTATAATGAAACCAAATTTTGAATCATTCCTAACCTGATATTTAGGAATTGAAGGTGAATTACCTTTTTTATGAGAATCTGATGGTCCCTTTAGTGGTGGTGGATTATTATCTACATTCTAATTTTGCGGGACCATATTATTAGGAGGGGCAGAGGTCATGAATGGCCCTCTATTCTAATTTCTAAGGAAATGGCCTCCCTTGGTTTGGAAGGCTTGGGCATCGTACACATCTTCTACTGCTTCATTGTCTTCCTGGTTGGAAATGGAAGTTCTTCCTCAAAGATATCATATGCCATGGCAGTATCCATTGATCCACCAAATTTGTTGGATGCACCCTGGAATGGAGCATCAGCTTGGGCTATCTTAACCATATTTTCCATCTCTGGGCAATTTACCTCAGAATGGACCGCAGTATCATGTAGCCTACACCAATTTTTCATAAGGTTGAGGTCTGCCACATTAGTAGTGTGTGGATTTTCGTCTCCTGCTTGATAATTGTGGGAAACTCCTCCGTTATTGGGCACAATATTCCATGGCCTATTGTTGTTAGACCTTTGATTATATCCTCTATTCTGATTTTGATAGTTTTGATTAGAGGAGTTTTGGTTCTGGAAATTCCTATTAGCGTTCTGGTTGGTATTATAATTCTGATTAGGATTTTGGTTAGGATAACCACCCTGATTAGAATATCCTCCCTAATTCTAAAAACCTTGGTTCTGGTTGTGAGGGGGATTCTTTCTAAGTTGATCCATGTCGTTAGACATATGAGATAGTGTCTTTTTGAGAGTCTCCATCTCATTGGTTAGTTGGAGAGTCTTTTCTCTTTCTATAGTCTTCACAGCAAAGGATTGATTAATTGAATTTGATCCTCCAGCTTGATTTTGGTAATTTGGATTTTGCTGGGAGGAGTCCTGGGGACCATTGTTAAAAAATGGCAAGGGAGGTGAAGCTTGGAACTGAGACATGGGTCTGTATTGGGAATAAAACATACCTGGGATCATATTGAATAAAGGGGGTGGATTGGACATTTGGTATCCTATAGGAGGGAGAACTCCTCCTAGACTCTCGGATTGCAGACTTATTTGTTGTTGCAATTGGAGAGCGAGATGATATACCTTAGCCAAAGAATCAGTTTTGTTAGCATTATAGGTCCTTTCAAGAACAAGCCAATCAAAGGGTCCACAACCCTTAAATATGCCAAAATGGCAATTTTCTCAGCCACCAGGTAAGGATCCTGCAACCTTTAGTACATTCTTTGGAACTTGGTGTTGAATAGAGGCAATGGTTCATGGTGTTATTTTCTTATTGTGGAAAACTGGTGATTAAGGATAGCAGGGTCTACATAAACCCTGAACTGATTGATAAAGGTGTTCTCCAAATCTATCCAACTTAGAACTGACCCTTGGGGTAAGTTTAGGTACCAATTGTACGCCATGTCTTCCAACGAATAGGGGAACAATCTACACACAATGTCCTAATGAGCCACCTGAGCACAGGTACATGCATCTTTAAATTCCTGTATGTGCTCCTCAACACTTCTTGATTCTCCATGATGGTACTTAGTATAAAACCTCTCTAGGTTCTTGGGGAGATCATGTATACCTCTAGGGATAGTCCCTAATGGTGAAGGGTTATTGACAAATTAAGCCATAGGTCTTGGTGGTGATAAAGGCTGAGTAGATTGTGGAATGGGTGAAAGTGGTCGATGAGGTGGTGTAGGTGGGTTCAGTGGAAACCTAGGTGGGGTGAATAGTGGTGATAAAGGTTGGATCAAGACTCTACGATCCCAGGGCCTATACCTGACAGGGGTTTGGAGTTCAACAAGTGGTTCAGGGTTCTGAGAATATCTAAGAACTCTCTCATACCTATCTAGTGAAAATGACCCAATGCGAGTCAGCTTGTTCCTCAGGCCCTCCTTCTAGCGCCAGATCTATTGAGGGTCAAATCAACACAATAACATTAAAAAAATATTAATATTCTATTTCTCCTAAAAGAGAAAGGTAACACATGGTGACCTAACTCCCAAGGTTCTAGTAATTGCTTCTCAATTATGCTGATATCACTCAGTGGTTGATATAATTGTAATATTCAAGGGCCCTTTGCTGATAACAAGGAATAGGACTACATAGCATCAATTAGTCTATGTTGGGGGGGTCTAAATAAAAGAAAAAGATGAATCAGAGCTTCAAATCAAAGAAACATGAGTAAAATTCTTACATATCTAGACATGCATATCAATAATGAGTGTTTATCCCACCTAACCACAACTATAGCAAGATGTTATCCATATAATAAACTATGCTACTGCATACATCCATAATTCTAATTCAAATACCATCAACATTCACTAAACTTGCTTCAAACAAATCACTCACTCATCACTTAAAACATAGATCAAATGAATATGATAACAACTTCATCCATAGATAATCTAATAATATAATATTGAATCCAATTCCTTCTATTGACTTTCATCAAATAAGAAACAATTAAGCACAACAAAAATCACTGGCATATGGATTGATCATGTACCATTAACCTTATCAAAATAGATCCAAAATTTAAAACCATAACATAAAAATGTATGAAAAACCGTAAAATAACCAAGTTTTACTAAACTTGGAGTATCTCTCCTAAAAACATAGAAATCCTAGATCTAATATCTATTTTCTATCATCAGGTGGTTGATCTTCCTTCAATTAGCCGACCTTTACAAAGTAGATCCTAATAATACATATAGGATGCCACATGCACAAGTTTCTCAATTATCAATCAAGATCCACAATTAATGGAATTAGAACTGAATACAACAGTGGACTCATGAACTCTTGTTCCAAGGCTAATTCCTCTATTGCACAACAAGAAATATGATATTCCAAGAAGAAAGTGAAACTGAAAGATCAAAATCATAGTTGAGCTTATGTCAAAACCCACAAAAGAGGAGAAAAGCAGATATTGAGTATGGTGAAAAGAGTTAATTTAATTTTGCATTGAATGCTCAAGGATGTACTCGTCATAACTGGAGAACACTTGTTGAAGAGTACCCGAATCTGGCCCATCTAACCAATCACCTTCAAATTTGATCCTTTCAAATTCTGTAGAAACCTTTGCATCTCCTTTAACTTGATTAACTCCCTTCTACCAGTTCTTACCTCCTCATTGATATCCATAAATTGATCTAATAATAAATTCTCCTCATCGTCTCCCTTTTGCATAATTTCCTTAAACCTACCCCTCCATCTCTCCCTTAGTTTATCCAAAGATAGGTCTTCTTTGTTTGAAGAATCTAGGTTAATTAAAATGGCCACAAGTTTCTCTAATTCAACCATCTGTTGATTCAAATATTTTCTCATTTCTCGGACTTCTTCTTGATGCCCATGAATAGCCCTAGACTTATACCTTATGATGCTCACAGTTTTTTCCACAAAATCTACATTACCATGCTCAAGAATTGAATATTCTAGCAATGTGGACTTTGGTACTTTGCTAATATCTTCAAGCCTTTTAACACACTCCTTGTATTCATCATCCTACTTATTCAGATCCTTGGCCTACTGATCTAGATTCTCTACCAATTCAAGAGAAACCTTATGAATTTTAGAACCCTCAATAAGAACATCATCAACCTCCTGGTTGAGCTTATCCAACCATTTATCCATCATTCCTACCTTGCTTTTCATTTGAACCAAATCATCTGATTCCTTCTTTGTTAACAAAACTGGGGATTCAAGAAGAGCAGCTTGTTGGGAAATGGGACTTGAAACATCTTTCAAAAAACTTTGAAGCTGATCCAATTGAGCCTTAAGCTCATCCTTCCTTTGTTTATCTTTGATCATCCAGGATTTACTTGAAGAGGGCACAATATCAATCAAACTCATTTGTTGGTTTCTTTTAGGCTTTCCCAAATTTACCGCCCCCAACTGATAATCATTAATTTGCATATCATCATGGCTCTTCTCCATTACGGGTATGGCACATTCAGCAAAAATTTCTCCAACATCAGTGAACCTAGTAGAGTGAAGAACCCAAGCCTTCTTTTTAGGTTTCTCCTTCCCAATTTCTTTCATCATTTCCTCCCAATTCAACGGTTATGGTTGAAAAACTTGTTTTCTTTCCAAGTCCAGTTTTAACCAAGTAGGAGCAATAGGAGTAGTGGTTGCCTAGGTTGAAGAAGAAGCAACAGTAGTGGAAGACAAAGGTTGTAACAATGTAAGCCCCAGTTGAGAATCAACTTCCTGTACATTTTGCTGATCACTTTGTTCCTTTTCCTGTGCTAACCTTTCTGGTTCCTCTTTATCCTTTTGCTCTTGCAGCCTTTTAGCCTCCAGCTCCTACTTTAAACATTCCTCTTCCTCTTTCTTTTTCTCTAATATTTGATCCCGCCACTTCTTCAGCTCTTCAACATAGTCCCATGCCTCCTTGGACTTCTTTTCATATTCAACAATCTCAACAGCCTCTCTTTCCCTTTTCAAATGTTCTTACTCTTCCTTTTTCCTATAACCCTCTTCTTGTGCCTTGAGCTTAGCTTCAATAGCTTCTTTTTCTCTTCTTTGCTGAGCCTTTTCCTCTTCAAGGTTATGAATCTTCTACTATATCATCAATTTATCTCTCTCTTCTTGAATCATGAGCTCTTGCTCCTTTTGTTGTTGTTGTTGAGCTAATTCATTAGCCTTGAACTTATCTTCCAACTCCTTCTACTTGACCACCAATTCAGATTGTGCCTTGGCCTCCTCCTCTTGATGCTTAGCTGATGCCTCATCTTGTGCCTTGGCATCAACTTCTCTTTTTGCATCTTCAAAGCGTTTCCACTGATCTTCCTCAGTCAATATGTGTTCAGTCCCTACATCATCTGTCATATCAAAATATGTTAATACACGATGCTCTTTATCAGATGGAGTCTTTTCTAAATCTGTTTCTACATTATGTATCTCAATTTCATCGTCCATTCACTTTAAGACCTCTTCTTCATCATGGAGGGCTCCCTTTGGTGATTCTTGACCTAATTCTTGTGCATTAGAGGGCTGAGTAGATACCTCCCTTGCAGTAGATGTAGAAGCCCCCAACTCCGCAATTGTTTCATCTTCCTGCACCTCTGGAAGGTCCTTAGGAATCACCTCCTCTTATGTATTAGAAGGCATAAACTCTAAAGGTTCCTTAGGTGCCTTCCTCCTCTTTTCCCTTTTATATCCTTGGGTGGTACCTGCAACTTTCCTATTCTTAGATGATTGAGCCTCAGCCTGATTAGTCCTCAAACTCACCCATTGAATACTCCTATCTAGCACCGGTATTGCAATCTGCTTTATGTCAATTATCTCCTCAACATTCCAATCTATTGGATCAAGATCTTTAGTACAGATCTTATCTGCATCATACTCAGGATCCAAAACTATCCCATCATGAGACAATGTTTCTGGAATGTCTTCTTTTATCCCAAACTTAACCATAAGTGGGATATGTATCCTTTCATAATTATTTTTCCTAAGGTCATATTCATCTTTCAATTCCTCCCAAAAATCCTCCAACAGATTAAAGTGCTTATCAAGGACACTAGGAATAAAAGCTCTCATCTTGTGTTTGGGGTCATAGTACTTCCTTGCAGTGTACAAGCCCAACTTTAAATAAACTAATTCATCACAAACAACCTTAGCTGCTTGAATGTGTGGACAACTAAAGACTCCCATCCTCATTGGAAACTTATGGCGACCAGTCTTGTGTTTGTTGCCAAACTGGAAATTAATAGCCAAGGCTTGATAAATAAACTCCATTAGAATGATCCTATCACCACAACATCTAGGTAGAAAATGGGGGTGACCATCAAAGCCTGCTAACCTAAAATAGGTGAATGTAGGGTACTGGATAAACCAATTCCCTCACTCATTTACAAAAGACATTGCCTCCCTACTAAGCCTATATCCCACATCACCATTAAGTTTGTTAATAATGACAGAGAAATGCATGATTTACCCTTCTATAATGTTGCTCTGATGCCTACAAGGTGAGCTGATTATAATATTCCCACACTCTCTTCTATCCTTGGGCTTCCCCTAATATACCCACTATTTGAAGTCCAAAAAAAATCCCCACTTGAGCAGCTACATAAACTACATAGGAGGTCATAAAGAAACACTTGGTTTCTCTCACTTTTATCATTTGATTGTGAATGTTGTCTGCTACTATCATTGACCAGTCAAATTGTTGCCTCCCATCCAAAATAGTTTGGCTAAAAGGAAACATCCATTCCTTAAACAGTGAAGCATCCCTTTTTCCAAACACCCTAGAAAGGAACATGATTATATCTACAATCTCTTTACTAAATTCTACCCTCTTAGGCTGGTCTGGAAGCTTGGTCAAAGACTTCTTCTCCACCCTCATCCAAGTCTTATTCATGTGAAATCTATTCCTTTTGTTATTATCACTGTAAAGCTTCAAAGCCTCTGCCTCATTCAATTGCCTAGGATTTTTGGGATCAGGTATATTAAACAGGAATTTGATCATTGGAGGCGTGAATTCAATAATGAAATTACCCTTTACATCCACATACTGCCTAATAGTAGGGTTATATGCCCCAGTTGCTGCCAGAATCAACTCCGGACATTGGATAGATAGGGGGAAGAGTGCAACATGTGCCAACCCGGATTGAACAATCCTTTGTGTCCTTCTTGTGACCTAATCCTCAGTGAATGTCTCCTCATGCAATCCTCATAGTTAAAAGGGCCTAAATTGGTTTCAGTAACATTAGCCCAATCGGAATGAATTTTGCTAGTTGTGAGGGAAACCTCCCTATGCTTACATCTCAAGGTAAACTGAAGTTCTTCCACATTGATCTTCTTTGGTCTAACTCATTTCCATGAAGTTTCACCTAGTTGGCTTCTCTGAGAGGCCTCATCTGATGCCCCCGACATTTCTTGATTCCTGCAACAACTTCCTATATTAGATGAACAAAACATCTAGGTTAATCAATCATATAATCCCTTCTCCATCCTCCTTAGATAATATTTACTTAGTCAAACTATGCCTTTATCAGAGGCAAAACTGTAGAAATATTAGGCATAAAAGATATTTCTCATCATGTGGTGGGGCCGGGATCAGAATTGGATAAGAATCAAAATGGTTCAGAAGCGGGACCGAAATGAGAACCAAACCAAAACTAGTTGTTAGTTCCCAAATCCAACTTCCACTCCAGATCCGGTTCCGCTTAAGAACAAGGTATAAAGACACACCATAGAATGGGAGTGGAATAATTCGAGCAAATGGAGAGTTTTTCAAACAAGGTACAGTCACATGAACTTTAAACCCTAGGTCATGTGGGCTTAAAAGGAAACCAAGAATAGCATAATTTAATCCTCCAACAACTCCTCCGTAGAAAAAGGTCATTTTGCTAATGTTGTCGAGCAAAACCATAGTTCGCTCAACACACTATTTTTGAAAACTAGGGAATAACGATAATCCCACACGGACAACACAAAATCAACGTGGGAAGACTAGAAATAGGGCTTCAAGATGAACTTCATCACCCAAGCAAGGAAACACCTCAAAAATTGAAACCCTAGTCAAAACCAGAGCACGACAAAACAAACCTATCATGAAAGTGACAACAAAACAAACAACAAAACAAAACAACAAATGAAAGACAAACCCAAAATGGAATGGGATGAAAAAGAAAGGACCAAACAAACAGAACAAGAAAAGAAAAAGCACAAACACAAACAAGCGAGACGGAAAAGCAAAGAAACCTACCTCAAAATGATCCTCAAGACTAACCAGAAATTAGCGAAGATTCGCTCCACAACTTGCTTTTGCAATCAAATCTATCCTTTCGATACTTCCCTAGCCATGGTTTGCTCAAACAATTTAAATAATAATGATAATGAGGCATTTAAAACATGATTAAACCTTTAAACATTAATTCGTTCATGCAAATAGGTTACATTTAATGCCATAAATGTGATAGTTCAGGGACGGAGTCAACGACGTGAATAGATAGTTAAGTCAATTCCACAAAACATTAAAAGGTAAGGTGGACGCGGATCCGGGTCAAAGAAAAGATAAAGAAACCCACACAAAGTTCCTTAATTTCTAACCCCACATCCGGCCCCAACAAAAGGACAACGACCAAAATGACACAAGAGGATGGGGGCGAAGACAAAACCGAAAATGGAACTTCACAAAGTTCAAATTTTGATTCCAGGTCTAGATCCGGTCCCAACCAAAAAGCAAAGAACAAAACACACAAGCACAAGGGAAGCAGGACCGGAGTGAACACCGGACCCGGCCCAAACAATAAAGAAAATGAGTAGAGACGGAGTCGGGACGGGAACATAAAATGGAAACTTGAAAATTATGCTCCTGTTCTAATCCTGATTTTGCTTCCATGCGAGCAAACAAACAAAAAACAAGGAAATGACCAACAAACAAGAGGATGGACCAACCCAAGTGTTCATTGAAAACAACCAACAAAACAAAGGAGAAACAAAAAAGAAGGCGAACTCGAAGTCAAAACTATATCCAAACTAGAAACCTTGAAAGAGTTCCATGTTTAGATTTGGTTCCAGACCCACCTCCAACAGAGCAAAAGATAGACTTAGGAGCAAAACAAACAAATCCTAAGACCCAACCAAACAACCAAAGGCGAACAAAAGAAAAGAAAAAAGGGGAACCCATTTTGTTCCAAAATAAAATAAAATGGGGTGGTTATGCAAGGCATAACAGAACCAAAGAGGTATTCTTCATTATCTTCTTGAAATTATACAATTCCAAAAACCCTTCTATACATAGCATGAAACTGAAAGTCCATAAAATTCTCTCAAAATTGTACTTAAAAGTTTCCTTTTTCAAAGTCCCCTTTACATTTGAAATAGCCTTTTATTTATAGATTTTTGTGGATAACTACGTAATAACTAGTTTATAACTACCTCAACTACCTTTACAATTTTGAGAGAAATAAAATAATTTTATTTAAGTTAGAAATCCCTCAAATTTTGCGCAAATAAAGCTCATTTTCTAACTTTTAGGTACAATAAGTGACATAAGTCACTTTTACAAAAAGACAACTTGAAACTTATAACTCTTGAGAAAGAACAAGTTATATATTTCAACTACCTTTACAATTTTGAGAGAAATAAAATAATTTTATTTAAGTTAGAAATCCCTCAAATTTTGCGCAAATAAAGCTCATTTTCTAACTTTTAGGTACAATAAGTGACATAAGTCACTTTTACAAAAAGACAACTTGAAACTTATAACTCTTGAGAAAGAACAAGTTATATATTTCAACTACCTTTACAATTTTGAGAGAAATAAAATAACTTTATTTAAGTTAGAAATCCCTCAAATTTTGTGCAAATAAAGCTCATTTTCTAACTTTTAGGTACAATAAGTGACATAAGTCACTTTTACAAAAAGACAACTTGAAACTTATAACTCTTGAGAAAGAACAAGTTATATATTTTGTGTAGCAAATATTTGTGTTTTCTTCCAATTTAGGAATCATTTGTCCACTAGTAACTCAACCTTCAAGAACACGTACTCGAAATGCATCTATTAATTATACTTTCTTTCCATAAATATAGAATTTTCTTGAATAGCAGGGTGACATGATCAAATATTGTGTACTCATTTTCATTGCCACCTTTTATATCTCATCAACCATCTTTGGAAGAATATTTTTCAATCACAAAATATCTTACACATTGTTCACACTTCTTCAAAATCCTTTTGACATAGTATGAAATGAGAAAAGTTGAACATTTTTTCTTGATAAACATGTATATCCCCATATCTTGGCATTCTTGAAGAAAACTCTAGAACATGTGCCAAGCCTTAATTGTCCAATATGTCACAAGGTCCACTTTTTCCATTCACAAGTTCCTATTTGTACATAATACCACATTTTGATGAAAACACAATGCTTTTCTTTGCCATCCCACTTTTCTTCATTATTTGGATAGACCACTAAGGATACATATATATTATCAATAGGACTAAAATAAAACCATGCTAGAACTTGGATGTCTTCTTAATTTAACTGTTTAATATAAGTTTGAACTTCCAATTTATTTTGGAGTCTCAAAGCTAGTCCTTCTCTACTCCCTTGATTCCCCCAAGCTTTACCAATGAAGTGAGCATACATATATGGTCTACTTTGGTCATCTTAAGAAATGATTTTGCAAAAAAAATTCTATAGTAAATACACTTTACATTTATGACCAAGCTTGGTATGCCTGATAATAAGGGACTTATAAGATTATGATATTTTGTCATTAAATTCATTTTCTATTTCTTTCAGAGGGTCCTATGCTTTCTTAATAAACCTCTCTTTGATATAAATGGTTGACAAGTTATTATATATAGATCAATTATATTTGAATTTGTCATCAAATTTTTTGTTCATCTAATGTTTTCTTCAGACTATTAAGGCCAACACAATTATTCATCCTAATTTCGTCAACAAATGAATTCATTCAAATATTATCAACCACCATATCTTGTATCAAAGATAGTACTTTCTATGACTCGCCTAGTATCCTATAAAGAATCATCATGTTCATGTATGGAGATGCCTTAATAATGCCTTCAAGCTCTAATTTCCTAAGAATATGGTGCTGCTTCCTCCGATCATCTAACACTATGTCAAAACTCAAATAAAATGCTTAACAAAAGTGACGTGTTTTGGTATAACACTCACATGTAACATTTGTTCAAATAGGCTGAAGGATTCCTTGCCACTTTCATTCATGGCATATTTAGTAGTCATTGTACTCCATGAAATCACATCACGTCGAGGCATTTTATCAAACAAACTTTGAAATTCTCTATGCCCACACATTTTGTATTCATGTCTTTCATAGTATTTGTAACTACAATGCATGGCAACATTCCTCTATCATTCACGTTTTGATGGTTGTCCGTGTTCTATTCCAGGTTTCTCATTTCTATGCTAGCTGTGGTCATTATGTTCCACAGAATGACATCTCTTCGAGGCAATCTGTTAACTGGTTCATTTTCTCTATGTATACTTCACCATTTTGCACACATCTTATAAAGAAAAGATCGAAACCAATCCCCTTACAACCACAACTTCAATCCATACATTTGTTTGAAAGGATCTGAAGCCTTGTAGTAAATCTGCCTCATGCATATTCTATGCTCACTACAACCCATTTTCTTTTAGAAAATAGAAGCATTAATGTTTCACAACTTGTGAGGCACCATGACTTGGAAATCTTATGGAAATTGGTTGAAATACCCCCTGGAAATGTTCCTATTGAAGGAATTTGCACTAGCTTACACCAATTTTCAAATTTAATTATTTTTTTGTGAGTTTCGCTAATCTTTGTCACTACACCTAATTTCAGACTTGAACAAATGAACTACTTTATTCAACTTGACGAGATAAATTTGATCTTTGCATATAAAAAAAAACTTAAAACATTTTGAAAATGATATGATTCAAATTTGACATTGACAAGAGATCAGGATTCAAAAATAAATTAGAAACGTGATTTTACATGATAAACACCTAAGGAAGACTTCATACATCATTTTGAAATAACTGATTTTTGAGTGAATACCATCAAAAACTAAGACAACATGAAAGATTATTCCCACTAGTGATGCACTAGAAGAAGCTCATGGAAAAGAATCAAGGGGCTAAGCATAGGTTTCAATGTTAGAATTGAATATATATTTAATTCTCTTACCTATTCTTCAAGTTTCTTCTTTATTTCATTCTCTATTTTAGTCCTTTCTAAAAGCTTGGAGGTAGACACTTGGAAGTTGTGAATATCACCTTCATGTGTAGATAGACCAAGGTCTATTTAGGTAATGTTGTAATCTATCTTAATTACTTCATTATTATCAAATGTAGTCTCTATAGTTCCACATATTGATCATTAAAAGATGCATCCAACATCAACCTAGAAGTAGTATGAGCATGTTCTTTAGTTGAAGTGTCATTTGTAGCATCAAAACTAGGATTAACTATTTAGGTGTGATTTCTCCTTCTAAAAACTACCTCCTCAATCCATGGTGATGGTGATGGTGATGGTGATGGAACTAGTTTATATTTGGGTGCTATGGGGGGGGGAGTGGTCCTTAGGATTGAATGATCATTGTTGTTTCTTGGTGGTGTTGAAGGAGGAGGAGAGGTTGGAGGAGATGAAAGAAGGGAAGGTGAATAAGGAGGAAAATAATAAATAGGAGATAGTGAGGGGGAGGAAGAGATGGAAGTAACCTATGGTTTCTAATCAGAAGGAATGTGAGAGATGCCTTCATCATTTTTACTAGGTATCCTTTTTACTTATAGTTTGTTCTTTGGCTCTTGGCTTCCTCCATATTTTATCTTTCATTCAATCCTCGTATTTGGGTATTCATCATCACACCCTCTACATGTGGTAGATTTTGACATGATAGAATATTCTACTATGTTAGGTGGATAAGATGAGGATCCAACTTATTTCTTCCTTCTTGCTATGTTATCTTTTGTGGGTGGCCTAGTGGAAATATGTTTAGTGGCATTTTATTCAACCACTTATCATCTTTCTACAACACATATAATGTTCTTTCTCCAATCTCAGTCATTTATTTATTTTAACCTAGTTAATAGGTGTGAGTCACTTCTTTTGAATTGAAGAGACATATAAATTGAATCCAAAAAATTAGAGCCATCATCTTACACATTATTAATATTGTATTGTTAGCCTCATCCAATATCTCCTTCCTTCATAATCATCTATATAATAATCTCAATAATCCTACAAATGAGTAGTGTGATTATATTTTGGCCCAAGATCTAGGCGATCTCAAACAAAATTTGTATTTTCAATGAAAAGTATTGTTCCATAAAAATGAAAGGTTGATGTTTGAAATACATCTCTCAATGTTTTGTGCATATGTAGAGGATTTACAAGTATATTAACTCAGGCTCAAGGTGAAGGGGTACCTTGTTTTCTTTATTTATGTATGTTTCTTATTGATTGAGACCATTTATTTGCATACCTTATTGAAAATGAGTTAATCACATACATAGTGGGTTAATTTTAAGGAAATTATTTAAACCATGTATTTTGAGGTACGCAAAATATAGTGTATTGAATGAAATAACTGCCATATTGAGTAATCAAGTGTGTTTCTTTAGGAGACATTCTAAGACCAATATCTCCATGAAATTTTTTCACAATTAGTATAATGAAAGAATATATATAACTCTTCTAAATCCCTTTTTCTAATCTCGAGTTGAAGCTATGGGTAAAAATCGTAAATTTACATGGTATTATCATAAACTCCCTAGGACTATAGACTGGGACATGCCTTCATACTTGAAATATTATAGAATAGATATGAAGACATGTATATTAGTGTTTTTTTTTTTTAATTTTACCATTTGATCATGTATATTATCACTTAGTATCTTCACCTAATAAAAAAAATTGAGAGAAATAAACTATGATAGTGATAAATTGACACATATAGTATTCAAAAGTTCTTATTTCTCTACTTCCCACTACCATATTTAATAGGGAGATTATTTCATAGATAACCTCCTTAAAGAGTGACCTCTCTAAATTATTTAGAATTTGATATTTTCCCTTTTGTGGAAATTTTGACTAGTGCTTGAAAATAGTGGACAAACATGTATCTTTATTATCATGAAAGAAGAAATTACCCTTTTCAACAATCATAAATACAAACTTATCTATTTGTGGTAATCTTAGGATGATACTAAGATATGGACCATCCAATTTAGGTAATAGCTTTTAATCAATGATATTGACTTCCCTAGTCTTTGGCTTGTAGTGTTTCACATACACAAGGACTAAATCTCTATATTTGTGGACACCCTAAATTCACTTCTAACTTCTTCATTCTAATTTCCTCTAAATTAATTAAATAAAATACTCTTAATTAATTACCTTTGCATAAGGGGCAATGGGCCTAGCTCGATTGGATAAATTACCCTATTGCAGGCAAGAGGTCACAAGGTCTAGTCTCCCCACCATCCCCATGGTATGAGAGGGCATGTCACACTAGCGTCACCGGTCATGTGAAAAATGTTTACCAAATGCACTATAGTTTATAGGGGGTGGCTAGAGATTCTGATTCCTATAGTCTAAAAAAAATTACCTTTGCATAAATCCCTAGTCATTCCTTTAAAAATAATTAATTATATTTAACTAATTAATTAAAATTAACTCTCAAAATCATCCAATTGATTCAATTAATTAATTCATGATTACTTAATTGATTTAGACTAATTAACCCCCTCTTAATATTTCTTTTAACTTTTAATTCCACATCATTGATAATAAAAAAATCCCCCTTTTATCTCAACCATCCAATCCATCTACATGGATGAAGGTCTCAACCATTCTCCTTCTTCAATGTGTCCCTTGTCAACTTCATGCTCACATGTGTGAGCATGCTAACTTGGAAACATATTTGACCTCCACCTCTTTGTTAAAATGCTCATACATGCATGATAATATAAATTCCATACATGCCACCTTCATTCTCACACATGTGTAAGCATGCTTGTTCTTCCACCTCAACTTCCACTCTCTCTTTTCTCATTCAATCTCTCATTTTTTATTGTCAAATATCCTCCATTGATCAAGGATCTTCTTCCCTATCATGACACTTTCCAAGAGGCTATGAATTTCCTCCATGCAACTCAAATCCTAGACTTCCATTCAATATTAAATCTCAACCCTCCATTTTCTATTGGGAGATCTATTTAAGGAAGTCTTACCACTCTCATTTCAATCACATAATTACATACTATCCTTATGCTTCCATTTCGTTACTAAATCACTCATTTACAATTTGATGCTATCCATTTGAGTAAAAAATTACAAAAGTTCATCCAAATTCATCTATTTGGATTATATCCACATTTCATAATATGTGACTAAATACACTTATTTTCCATTATTTTCAATTTTATTTATTTATCTTCTATTGTTTTCTCTATCTCGAGTGTGATCAATTTGTTAGAATTTTTTGGGTTTTATTTTCTATTGAATCATTATGCACAACTCAAGTAGATGATCCATAGGTAACCTCGGGATGATACTAAGACATGGACCATCCAATTTATCTATTAGCTTGTTATCAATAGTCTTCCCTTCCCTGGTCTTTGGCTTGTAGTGTCTCAATAGGTAAAGACCACATCTATACATATTGAACAATATTCAAGAAACCACCTACATGAGCTAGGCCACTTGAAAAACATTCCTCTCCCATTGGAGCTCTAGGGTTATATTGCATTTTCTCCCATAAATATTCTAAAATAATATGCACTTTCTTATTGTATCCACATTTGATAACAAATTATGGAGAATAGGTGCCTACTGATGTCCCTGATATTCACACTTCCACCAAATGAAGGGGACTAGAGTTTCAATTAGGTTTTGATGACTAAAAAGTAAATGATTTTATTTAGGAATGAGTAGCAACTATAGTAGACGTAGTTTAATAAGATATAAATTCTTACTTGGGGAAAACTTGAATTTGATAGTATGTAGGTAGCAAGGGTTTCAAACAATAAAATTAATGCAAAATGTGCTTTAATTATGGGATGTGCTTGTCCTATCTCATAGTTAAAAATGGAATTTATGGAGAAATTATAGAGAATTGTTAGCAATAATTGGTCATAAAATAGAGTTCATTTGTTTGCATGTGTGATGGTGACAATTGATCCCACAACTTCCTTTTAATAAATTAACATTTTTGAGTCGCTCCTAATATTTTTGGTGATTTTGAAAGTTCTAAAAATCTCCAAAATGTAAATGAAATTTTTACTTAACAATTATTGGAGATATTAAAAATTTTAAAACCTTATTGGTGATTCAACAACTTCATGTGCTCATGAACCAACTAATGCTTGCTTTGTAAAAATTCTTTGGGGAGATTTTCATGAAATTAAAACCTTTTTTACTATTTTAAAAACTCATAAACTTGGTGACACTCAAATCTTAACATATCCATCCAAAATTTTACCCAAAAGAGAACTTTTTTGACAATTTCAAAGGTTTGTAAACCTTGAAAATCTCTTATGCTTTACTTGTTAGCAATTTGGGAAGTTATAGAAATTTGGAAATGAGCACTAGGAAAGACCACTTATCAAAAAGTTAGGAAGTTTAAAAAATAGGGAAAACATTGATAGGAAGAACTTGTCATGTTTTTGGAGAGTTAGTGAATTGGAGAAAATATAGACAAGGATAACTTGTTAGGTTTTTATTGAGTTAGATAATTAGGGAAAGCATTGACAAGGGGTACTTGCTAGATATTTGGGGAGTTTTCTAACCTAATAAAAGATAAATAATATTTTAGAAGAATCAAAATTATTGACAAGGGGGAAGGGATTATAAATTTTTTTATCACTTGAGGATTTTATTTGTGTTAAGACTTACTCAAGGCTGACTCCAAAAGACATTATAATGACCATTTTTTTTTAAAAAAGAGTGAATAAAATTTTAAGGAAATAATTTTAAGAGTTATATATCTTGAATATTGGTTTTACTTAATACTTAAGTAAATAATAACTCATCAATCCGACAAATCAAGTGGTCCACATTTGTCAATGTGGCATAATTTGATACATGTTTGTATATCGATAGATCAAATTACCAACACCTTATCAATCCATAGATCTATAAAATGAATTTATCATTGATTCAAATGCTTCGAAATAAATATTATGATCAATATTTAAACCATATTTAAGGTATCAATTTTAAAAGCATTTGAGACATACACATGGAATATTTTCATTAGTTATGGTCTATTAATGGGTAAGTGCATGGATTTGTGACACAATTTTGGCTCTTAGGATGCCACTTTTTTTTTTTAAATCAGCAAAATCTGATTTGCATGAGAAAATGAAGATAGTGATGCTCAAAATTTTAAGATGCAGAAAGAAAAAAAGTTGTAGTGCTTTGAGTCTAGTTTCTAAGATACTAATTCTTTTTTAAATTAATGAAGATTAAGGGTCTCAAAAAGGGGGGGCCAAAACAAGTCCTATTTTTATTAAAAAAAAAAGTATAGCGCCTGAGGGCTCACCCCTTTTTGATTAACTTTTTTTAGAATTTTAAAAATCTGAACAGTGAGAAATTAGCTAACACCATGTAGTTTATCCTCATTCTTTCAGATAATTTTTTTAATGAATATATAATATTTTATGAATTTCAAAAGTGGGTACATCCTGAAAAGCTAAAATTTGAGTGTGCTCCCCCCTAATTTTTTTGAAAACTAATCAAAAATTATTTTTTTTCCATCATGCGTAGAATGGAGTATAGTTTTAAAAAATGTAATTTGTTTCACATTTCAATGAACGAGTAAAAATCTATCCTAAAACTAGCACATGTTGGTTTTTGACCAAAAACAGAGGCATTTACAATAGAAGCTACAGGTCAAAATCTTAACTGAATCAAAATTAAAAAGGAATTATATATTTAGATAGCTACTTGAGAGAGGGTAACACTATCATGGTTTTTTTATAAACTTGCATTAAAATACGTACAAACATGATGGGGAGCACAAACAAAAATATGAGGAAATTTGGCAAATCCTATCAATTAACACGTCCAAAGCAGGTCATTTGGTGAGTGCGAAATGACCTAATTTGAAAAAAATGTAAATTTTCCCTCTTTGGTCAACCACTCTAATAATACTGAGAGTGCATGGTTTACGGTCGTAGATGGATAGTTGAAGTTTTACCTTTCATACGCTCTCTACCTCGTTACCCTAACTAGATAACTCTCTATCCCTATGAAGTCTCTCTCTCTCCTAGGTCTCACTACCTTCGATGCTACCTAGAGTACTCTCTCTCACTCCAAATCCCTCTCTCAGGTCTCATTCCTTCCCACCCTACCTAGATAAATCTATCTCACTCCAACCCCCTTTCTCACTCTCCCCCTCTCTCTCTCCCCCTCTAGTCTTTTTGTCTCTCTCTCCATCTCCCTCTCTTAGGTCATTATCTTTCTCTCTCTATATCTCTCTCAAGTCTCTCCCTCCTACCCCCTCTCCCTCTCTTAGGTCTCTCACTCACTCCCTCTATCTCTCTCCTACTCCTCTCTCTCACTCTATCTATCTATCTCTCCTTGTCTTTCTCTCTCACTCTCTCTCAGGTATCTCCCTCCCTCTCCTCTCTCTCTCATTCCCTCTCTCTCACTCCCTCTATCTCTCTCCCACTCTCTCTCCCTCTCTCTCAAGTCTCTCCCCACCCCCTCTCCCCTCTCTCTCCTCCCACTCCCTCTCCCCACTCACCCCACTATCTCTCCCACTTTGTCTCTCTCCCTCTCTCTCAGGTCTCTCCTCCCCACACCCTCTTCCTCTCTCTCTCAAGTATCTCCCTCCTACCCCTCTGCCTCTCTCTCTTTGTCAAGTATCCCCATCCTACCCCATCTCCCTCTCATAGTCACTCCCTGTATATCTCTCTCACTCCCTTTATCTCTCTCCCTCTCCCTCTCCCTCTCCCTCTCCCTCTCTCTCAAGTATCTCCCTCTGACCACCTCTCCCTCTCTCTCTCTCATGCCCTCTATCTTTGTCCCACTCTCTCTCAGGTCTCTCCCTTCCACCCCCTCTCCCACCCCCCCTCTCTCTCAATTCTCTCCCTCCTACCCCCTCTCCCTCTCTCAGGTCTCTCTATGTCTCTCTCAATCACTCCCTCTATCTCTCTCCCTCTCTCTTAGGTGTCTCCCTCCCACCCCCTCCCTATCTCTCTCTCTCCCTCACTCTCTCTCTCTCAGGTATCTCCCCCCATCTCTCTCTCTCTCTCTCTCTCTCTCACACACACACACACACACACTTCCTCCCTCCATCTCTCTCCCATCCCTCTATCTTGGGAACTCCCTCTCCTTTCCACCCCCTCTCCCTCTCTCAAGTCCCTCTCTCTCTCTCACTCCTTATATCTCCCATCCCTCTATCTCCCACTCCCTCTCTTAGGTCTCTCCCTCCCACCCCCTCTCTCTCTCACTCCCTCTCCCTCTCTCCATCTCTCTCTCCCTCTCCCTCTCTCTTAGGTATCTCCCTCCCACCCCTACCCTCTCTCTTAGGTATCTCCATCCCACCCTCTCTCCATTCTTCAAGTTCTCCCTCCCACCTTCCTCCTCCTCTCTCTGTTCTCCCTCCTACTCCCCTCTTCTCTCACTCTTCTCATTGACTCCCTCTATCTCCCCCACCTCTCTCTCCCTCCCTCTATCTCTCTCCCATCCCTTTATCTCCCACTCCCTCTCTCTCCCCCTCCCTCTCTCTCTCCCCCTCTCAAGTAGGAGGGAGAGACTTGAGAGAGAGTGAGATGGAGTGAAAGAGAGAAAGAGGGTTGAGGGTTTAGGGTTGAGCATTCAGTATTGAGTGTTTAAGGGTTGAGGTATAGGGTTGAGGGATTAGGTTTTAGGGCAATGGCATTGGGCTGAGGGCAGAGGGCAGAGGGTTTAAGGGTTGAAGGTTGAGGGCCTAGGGTTTAGGGTCGAGGTTTAAGGGCTTAAGGCTGAGGGTATAGGCTGAGGATTAGGCAGAGATGGAAAACAGGTGGAGGAGAGATGGAGGAGAAGTGATAGAGAGAAGGAGAGAAGAGAAGGAAGGGACCTAGATAGATGAGAATTGATGATCCAATGATTAGGTTAGAGGGTTGATAATCCGTGGCATAGGGTTGATGGCCTAGGTAGAGAGAGAGGCAGAGGCAGAGGGTTAAGGGCTGAGAGCAGAGGGTAGAGGTTTAAGGGTTAAGGGGTAGAGGGTAGAGGGAGGATCGAGAGAGAGAGAGACCGAGAGTGGGAGAAGGGCAGGAGGGAGAGAGAAATGGAGAGAGAGAGAGAGGAGTGAGAGAGAGAGAGAGAGAGGCTGAGGGCTTAGGGTCAAGGGCAGACATTTTCATGGGCTAAGGCCATGGCAGAGGGGTAGGAGGGTTTTAGGTTGAGGGCTGAGGGTACAGGGTTGAGGGATTAGGCTTTAGGCATAGGGCATTGGGTAGAGGGTAGAGGGTAGAGGGTTTAAGGGTTGAAGGTTGAGGCTCTAGGGTTTAGGTTGAGGTTTAATGGTTTGGCTGGGTTGAGGGTATAGGGCTGAGGATTAGGGCAGAGATGGAAAAAATAGGTGAGGAGAGATGGAGGAGAAGGATAGAGAGAAGGAGAGAAGAGAACCTAAGGGACTAAGATAGATGAGAATTGATGATCCAATGACAGTTAGAGGGCTGGATAATCCAGTAAGTATAGGGTTGGATGGCTTAGGTAGAGAGAGGTAGGAGGTAGAGGGTTAAGGGCTGAGAGTAGAGTGGTAGAGGGTTTAAGGGTTAAGGGTAGAGGGTAGAGGGAGTGACTAAGAGAGAGAGACCTGAGAGTGGGAGAAGGGGTAGGAGGGAGAGAATGGAGAGAGAGATAGGGAGTGAGAGAGAGAGAGAGATGGTTGAGGGTTTAGGGTCAAGGGTAGATATTTTAAGGGTTAAGGGTTAAGGGTAAAGGGTAGAGGGTTTAGGTTTTAGGGTTTCGGGTTTATGGTTTAAGGGTTGAGGGTTGAGAGTAGAGGGTAGAGGGTTGAGGGTATAGGGTTTAGGGTTTACAGTTTAAGGGTAGAGGGTTTAAGGGTTGAGGGTAGAGGGTTTTAGGGTTTAAGGGTAGAGGGTTTAGGGCTTAGGGTTTAAGGTTTAGGGATTAAGGGTTAAGGGTAGAGGTTTAGCTTAGGATCACGATTCAACTTTAAAGGTAGAGGGTGTAGGGCTGAGAGAGAGAGAGGGGGTTGAGGTTCTTGCAATGGTTTTAGGGCTTAAGGTTGAGGGGTTGGTTGAGGGTAGAGGGTTTAGGGTTTAGTGTTTATGGATTATGGTTTACAGTTTAAGGGGAGAGGGTGTAGGGTTGAGAGAGAGAGGGGTGGAGGGTTTAAGGGTTGAGGGTTTTAAGGTTTGAGGGTAGAGGGTAGAGGGTAGAGGGTAGAGGGTAGAGGGTAGAGGGTAGAGAGAGAGGGTTGAGAGCAGAGGGTTAAGGGTAGAGGCTCTATGGCCTATGGTTTACAGCCTCATGGCTTATGGCCTAAGGGCTGAGGGTTTAAGGCTTTAGGGCTTAAGGTTAAGGGCAGAGGGCAGAGGTTACAGGGTAGAGGATAGAGGGCTTAAGGACTTATGGTTTAGGGTGCAATGGCTTTAGGGCTCTAAGGTTTAGGGCTCTAAGGGCATAGGGTGTAGGCTGAGAGAGAGAGGAGGCTGAGGGTTTTAGGCTTTAAGGTTGAGGGCTGAGGGCTGAGGGTAGATGGGTAGACTCAGAGACAAGAGAGGGTAGAGAGAGAGAGAGGGTTGAGGGTAGAGGGTTAAGGGTAGAGGATTTAAGTGTTTATGGTTTAGGGTTTAGGGTTTATATTTTACAATTTACGGTTTAAGGGTAGAGGGTGTAGGGTTGAGAGAGATAGAGAGAGGTGGGGTTGAGGGTTTTAGGGTTTAAGGGTGGAGGGTTGAGGCTAAAGGGTTGAGGGTAGAGGGTAGAGGGTAGAGGGTTTAAGGGTTTACGGTTTACGGTTTATAATTTATAGTTTAATGGTTAAGGGTTTAAGGGTTTAGGGTTTAAGGATGGATAGAGGGCAGAGGTAGAGGGAGAGGGTTGAGGTTGAGGGTTAAGGCAGAGAGAGGTGGTTAAGGATTTAGGGTTTATGATTTAAGGGTAGGGGTGTAGGGTTGAGGAGAGAGGGGGATTGAGGGCTTCGGTTGAGGTTTGAGGGTAGAGGATAGACAGAGAAAAGATAGATAGAGAGAGAGAGAGAGAGAGAGAGAGAGAGAGAGGGTTAGGGTTTTAGGGTTGAGGGTAGAGAGAGAGACAAAGAGAGAGGGTTGAGGGTAGAGGGTAGAGGGTTAAGGGTATAGGGTTTAAGGGTTTATGGTTTACAATTTAAGGGTTGAGGGTTTAAGGGTTTAGGGTTTAAAGGTTGAGGGTTGAGGGTAGAGGGTTGAGGGTTAAGGGTAGAGGGTAGAGGGTTTAGGGTTTAGGGTTTAAGGTTTAAGGGTAGAGGGTGTAGGGTTGAAAAAGAGAGAGAGGAGTGGGTTGAGGGTTTAAGGGTTTAAGGGTTAAGGGTTGAGGGTTTAGGATTTAAGGGTTGAGGGTTGAGGGTAAAGGGTTGAGGATAGAGGGTTGAGGGTTGAGGGTTGAGGGTAAATGGTTAAGGGTAGAAGGTATACAGTTTAAGGTTTTAGGGTTTAAGGGTTAAGGGTAGAGGGTTTATGGATTACAGTTTATGATTTAAGGGTAGAGGGTGTAGGGTTGAGAGAGAGAGGAGGGGATTGAGAGTTTAAGGGTTTTAGGGTTTAAGGGTTGAGGGTTGAGGGTAGAGGGTTGAGGGTAGAGAGTAGAGGGAGAGAGAGGGTGGGTTGAGGGTTTAATATTTTTAGAGTTTAAGGGTTAAGGGTTGAGGGTAGAGGCTAGAGAGAGAGGGTGGTTGAGGACTTAATGGTTTTAGGGTTTAATGGTTGAGGGTAGAGGGTAGAGGGTATAGGGTAGAGAGAGAGAGGAGGGGGTTGAGGTTTTAAGGGTTTTAGGGTTTAAGGGTTGAGGATAGAGGGTAGAGGGTTTAGGGTTTAGGGTTTAAGGGTAGAGAGTGTAGGGTTGAGAGAGAGAGGGTGGGTTTAGGGTTTATGGTAGAGGGTAGAGGGTAGATGGGTTTAGGGTTTAGGGTTTAAGGGTTTATGGTTTATGGTTTGCGGTTTACAGGTAGAGGGTTTAAGGGTTAAGGGTAGAGGGTTTTAGAGTTTAAGGGCTAAGGGTTTATGATTTAAGGGTTGAGGGTAGAGGGTAGAGGGTAGAGGGTAGAGGGTTTAGGGTTGAGGGTTTAGGTCTCCCATCCCTTTATCTCCCACTCCCTCTCTCTCCCCCTCCCTCTCTCAGGTCTTCCTCCAACCCTAACTGAATAACTCTCTCTCCCTCTCAAGTATCTCTCTCTCTTAGGTCTCACTCCCTCCCACACTACCTAGACTGATCTATCTCACTCAAATCCCCTCTCTCACACTCCCTCTTTTTCAAGTCTCACATACCCCCCACCCTACCTAGAAAAATATATTTCACTCCAACCCCTCTCCTATTGTCAGGTATTTCCCCCCACCCTAATTGGATAACTCTCTATCCCTCTCAAGTCTTTATCACTATCAGGTCTCAGTCCCTACCACACTACCTAGAATAATCTCTCTCACTCCTATCCCCTCTCCCTCTATCTCAAGTCTCACTCCCTTCCTATAAATATTGTGAAAACATTTCAAAGCAACACATTTGGCACTCTCCAAATTTGGCGAGTGTCAAATTTGGCGCTCTCCAAATTTGGTGAGTACCAAATTTGTTTTACCTTGAAACAGTAAAATAGGGGTTGAACCCGTGATTTAGGCCCACACGCTTCTGCAATTATCTAGTTCAACACTTTATCCAACTTAAAAATGTCTTTTTTATGGATTTGACTCCTTGTTGTACCAATCTATGCTTGATCCATCACCTTTTTACCACCAATTTGCATGCTAGACAACATAGATGAAGATATTTTGAAGTTTCTACATCATTTTGCATTATCTCAAGTAATATATTATTTTTGGTAATATTGAAATGTTTATATTTAGTATATTTTTTTATTTTTGACAATAAACTAAATTCCTTTAATGATTTTATCAATCATAACAATTGGACATAGAATTCAACATTGAATTAGATGGGAGTTGCATAAAAAAGATTATTTTTTATGAGTTTGAAGAAAAAAATGAAAAACGTGACATAATTTAGATGAATTCATGTTTAAACTTATATAAACGACATCAAATTAACACAAATTTTCTTATGAATTCTATTTGCATTGCTTATAGTAGTCCATTTCCAACATGGCTAATAGAATTCAATATATTTCATTTTAGGTAGATATTTATATTCAATTTTTTTGTTTTGTTTTGAAAATTTATAGACCATTCATTTGATGATTTTATTAATCTTCATTGTTACACATAGAATCTAACATTAAATTAGAGGGATGTTACATGTAAAAGTTTAATTTTTAGGAGCTTGAAGATATAAAATGGAAAACATGACATAATAGATTCAAATTCATTATTAGTGATGATTGTGGGAAAACTTTTATTTTCAACTAATTTGGAAAACCTAAGAGATTTCATCAATGTTAATGCAAGTTTCCATTAATTTTTTTGTGCCATAAAAAATTCACCTTCATCATGTGCTTAGATAAATTCAAGTGACTCAAGACATAGTTGGTTTAATGCAAGTTTCCATTCATTCATACCATATACCTTTCTAAGAAATTAAAAAAGGGAAAAATTTGTGCAATTGAAAATGCTTTTTGTCTTTCTCAGTTACCTCATTGCTAAAGAAATAGTGAATAATTCCAAGATATAGCATCACAAACCCTTCTTTGAATTCATGTTCTTCATGGCTTGGTTGACAATCACAATGTGGTTTTGACAATAATAAGCACAAGATTCTCTAGTTTCCAAAGGTGGCAACGACTTATACCATAGGTTTGACATAATTCTTTGCTCCTAAGAAATTTTCCACACTCCAAATACTCCCCTCAAACCCTTCTTAACATTGATCAACACTTACATGAAGCAATTTTGTACAAATCCCTCAAAGTACTAGGTTTTACATGTAATACAGTTGCAAAAAGAAAGAAATTATCCTCAATAACTCACAAAAAGTGATGATTTAGAAATCCTCCTATTGTCAGTGGATGCATATAGGCCTATAGAAAATTAGTACCAATTTTCATATATTTTCCCGAGACGCATCAAAAGTTGTGGGTTTTTTGAAGCTCACTATAAATCCTAGGTTGGGGACAACAATGTTAAGTGGATTCATTTGTTGGGGGATACATTGTTGTTATCATTTGTAGGTGCGGGGTAAGAGTAGGATAAAATAAGATCTATTAGAAGTCCTTTTGTGGCTAATTCCTCTTCATTTAGTGACAAGATTTGGAGTCAAGGGAGTGAGTTGGGTCTAGACATCATTTTTAGTTGTTCATCTAGTTTACATACCTCTAGAATACTCCTCCTGAGTTTAGTTGAGCTCAAAGTGTAGGAGATAAGACTAAATCTTATTTATTTGTCCTTAATCCATTCATTACTTGATGAAAAATCACTTCTCAACCTCCTTGTTGACACCCATGGCCTAGGTGGTTGATGTAATGTTTCAAAGTAGTGGATTGCAGTGAGTTTGTGCACCAACAAAACTGGCACCATTATCGAGGATAGATTGTTGGTGGGTTAAAAATTTGTTGAAGAATCTTGATGCAGATTAGGGGGAATCAATCCCAACAAAATTAACACAACACAACCAGGGTTTCAATACAAATGGTGAAAATGGGCATTCTTGTTCGTTCTTGACAACTTGCTTTTAAAACCTAAAACATTGGGGCAACAATTTGGGTTTTTTGGTCATAACTTTCATTTGAGACCTATTATTAAAAATGTAAGACCTTTTTGGAATACCCTTTTTGATTTTATTCAACATATCCTAAAAATAGGTGGGGTTACTTTGAAATGATAGGGTCAAAAATGGACTTTCTCATTTGCAACTAGGCCTAAAACATGAAAAGATCAGACGTAGGGCATCACCAAAACACGTGTCAACCAAAACCTTGGAACCTGAAATTTTGAGGAATAAAAATATATACAATTATAATCCATTCCACCATTTTTTAAGGAATTTCTACCATGGAAATGGCAAGAAATGTAATTTACAAGTCCACTAGGAACCCTGGGCAGGGTTTCTGATCAGTTTCACTAAAATGCTAATATCTTTTCACAAAATTCATAAAAATTGATCACACAAAAACCAAAATGAATTTAAGAGTTCCCTTTACATGCTTCAAACAAATTTAAAACCGTAAAATGCACTAGAAATCCATACAATTCCTTGTAGTAGCAAAGAACATTCAAAAAATTATAGAAAACGGGGTTTTCATTGCTCAAAACTTCAAATCTCAACAACCCAACCTTATGGTCGATGATACAAGGAATTTTAAGGAATTTACAACCATTCAAAAATGGTTACAAACTAATCTTTCATCTTCCAATGTTTCAACTTCCACTTGACAACAAAAATGCAAAGTTGCTTTGTGCAACTTGACAACATTGACACTTTTTTTCATTTACATACTAATTCACCCCCTAATGACTCAAACTAACCCAAACACCTATGAAATGGTATTATAAGACCTTATTATACGAAATTGAATCAAGCACAAAAAAAAAATCACTTTTTGACCCCTCTTGGGGCATGAAAACCTAGGTGCCCCTGCACCAACTCTGCTAGTTGGTGAACCCATAATTGATTTGCAGCCTTGAAGAATGTTTGATTCCAAGTTTTCCTTATCATTGAGGTGATGAATTTTTTGATAGAACAAAAGGATGTGCTACTGTAGTTGTGTCATGGTATTGTTGGTGTTTTTAATGCCTCATATTTCATGTGTAATAAATAGGCTTTAAAGCTACATTATTTTCTTTCCATCCTTATGAGTGTTGTTCATTGTCATGTTGAAGACATCAAATCTATTTGTTTATATTTTTTCCCTACATGTTTACACCTTATCATTCATGGCTTCTTGGAAATATGGAAGCCCTAGGGAAGAGTCTATATATGATTCATCTTGTAATTGAAGCCTCAAGTACCATGTTGATTCACATCATCTTCCATGTCACCTTACACCTCACATGATACTTCACATGACACCTCACCATGTTGCACCAATAATTAAATACTTTTAATATTTAATTAAATATTTATCTCTTAACACATGCCCTATTTCTTCTCCACCATTCCTATTTTTTAGAACTTGGTCTCTTCATGTCATCATAATCAAAGGACACTATGAGACACTTGTCTCATAACTTGTATATTCCCTCCAACATCATAATAAGGAAATACTCCTTCTAATACCTTTGTCATTATGGTCTTTGTGAGCATTGTGACAAGTGGATTCTTCTCCCACCTTTCACTCCACCTTTCATCTACTCCAACAAGCCAAATTTTAGTGGGATAACACCTTTTCCCATCTCAAATAAATCTATAAATCTATCCTTCCAGTCAATTGAGATAACAATTTATATATCTTGAGGAAAAGACAGTTTTGAAAGGAGGGATGATGTTAGTGGGGAAAAGAGTAGAGTACAAATATAGAGTACAAAAACCTATAGTAAACCACCACAGATAGGTTACGAAGCTCCTGGTCGACAAGTCATCCCTAGGAAGAGATACATTTTATAAGGGAATCATCCCACTAGAAAAATATTTGTATAGAGTAGTTCATATAATGTAACAAATTAAGATAGAACACAAGGAATATAAATAAGTGAGTAGGTAGAAGGAATATAATATTTGTAATGTACAAGGCATCCAATAGAATGATGGGAATGTAATATCAGCTTTACCAATTGACTAACTTATTATAAAAACTTCATCTATTAAAATGAATCAACCTAATGATTATATATCAATATCAATATAGCATACAGTCTATTCAAATAAACACTTGTAATGAGATTTACTCAAATTTTAAAATTTATTACTGCCCTCAAACATTTATAATTCAAGCAACATAATCCCTTAATAGTCCAAATTGCAAAAAGGCAGCAATCTTTGATGACATGTTACCTCAATATCGTTTTAGTTACAAGAATTCCATCTAAGGCATTAGGATCATGTAGGTAATCTCTACAATAACCTCTCTCAATTTTTGTTATCTCATAGCCATTTTTCTGTGGTTTCCAATTTTGACTTGATGGAAAAAGTGTCAATTGCAAGCAATGTAAAGTTGCAAAGTGGTGCAACTTTCATTCTATAACTCATGTGACCAAACAGACTATTCCAATGGATCCAGATGGGTATGGTCCTCTTTAGCACCCAAACACGTTGATTCGCTCTAAGCCACGTTCAACCGGCTCAATCCCTTAAGGGTCCAAAGTGAAAAAGGAAAACAATCTTTGATGGGCTATTATTCAAAAATCGTGATACTTATAAACTCTCTGCTTGAGCCTACGAGATCACGTTGGGCCCCTCTACAATAGTCTCTCTCAGTTTTTGTTATCTTAGAGTTATTTTTTCATGGTGTCCAATTTTCACTTGATGGAAAAAGTGTCAAATGCAAGCAGTGTAAAGTTGGAAAGTGGTGCAACTTTCATTCTACAACTCGTGTGACCAAACAAACTATTCCAACACCTCTGAATGGGTACGTTTAAGCTAGGCATGGTCCTCTATCACACCCAAACACACTGAATCACTTTGATCTACATTCAACCGGTCGAATCCCTTAAGAGTCCAAAGTGTGAAATGACTGCAAACTTCAACATGTTGTTACTCAGGCGCCGTGATTCTTAGAAACTTTTTGTATAAACCTATGGAATTACATTGAGATGCTCTACATTAACCTCTCTCAATTTTTGCTATCTCAGATGTATTTTCCCGTGGTGGTGAATTTTCACTTGGAGAAAAAGTTGTCAAATGCAAGTAGTTGAAAGTTGCAAAATGGTGCAACTTTCATTATGCAACTCATGTGACCAAACAAAATGATCCAACACATCCAGATGAGTATTTTTATGATAGAAATGATCCTCTTTCGCACCCAAACATGCTGAATCGCTTCAAGCTACATTTAACCGGTAGAATCCCTTAAGAGTCCAAAGTACAAAATGGATGCAAACTTCAACATGTTGTTATTTGGACACCATGACACTTAGAAAATTCTTGTCTAAGCCTACGGGTTCATGTTGGATCCCTCTACAATAACCTCTATCAGTTTTCACTATCTCAAAGCCCTTTTCCCGTGGTGGTGAATTTTTGCTTGGGAAAAAAAGTTGTCAAATGCAAGTAGTTGAAAGTTGCAAAGTGGTGCTACTTTCGTTTTGCAACTCATGTGACCAAACAGACTATTCCAAAACCTTTGAATGAGTACGTTTACGCTAGACATGGTCCTCTTTCACACCCAAACATGCCAAATCTCTTTGAGCTACATTCAACCGGTTAAATCCCCTAAGAGTCCAAAGTGCAAAATGGTTGCAAACTTCAGCATGTTGTTACTCAGACACTGTGACACTTATAAACTTCTCATCTAAGCTTATGGGATCCCGTTGGGCCCATCTACAATAACCTCTCTCAGTTTTCGCTATCCCAGAGGCTTTTTCTTGTGGTGGCGAACTTTCGCTTGGGGAAAAAGTTGTCAAATGCAAGTAGTTAAAAGTTGCAAAGTGGTGCAACTTTTGTTCTGCAACTCGTGTGACCAAACAAACTATTTCGACGCATCCAGGTGGGTACATTTATGCTAGGCATGGTCCTCTACCCAAACACGCAGAATCGCTCTGAGCTACATTCAACTGGCAGAATCCCTTAAGAGTACAAAGTGCAAAATGGTTGTAAACTTCAACATATTGTTACTCGGTCACCATGATGCTAAGAAACTTCTCGTCTGAGCCTATGGGTTTGCATTGGGCCCATTTATAAAAAATTCTCTCATTTTTTGCTATCTCGAAGGCCTTTTCCTGTGGTGGCAAATTTTCATTTGGGGAAAAAGTTGTCAAATGCAAATAGTTGGAAGTTGCAAAGTGGTGCAACTTTCGTTCTGCAACTCCTATGACCAAAAAAATTATTTCAACGCATTTGGGTGGGTACGTTTATGCTAGGAATGGTCCTCTTTCACACCCAAACACACTGAATCGCTCTGAGCTATATTCAATTGGCCGAATCCATTAAGAGTTTGAAGTGAAAAATGGTTGCAATCTTCAACATGTTGTTACTCAGACACCGTGATGCTTAAAAACTTCTCGTCTGAGCCTATGGGATCGTGTTGGGCCCGTATACAATATTCTCTCTCAGTTTTCACTATCTCGGGGGCCTTTTCCCTTGGTGGAAATTTTTTGATTGGGGAAGAGTTAAATGCAAATAGTTGAAAGTTGCAAAGTGGTGCAACTTTCATTCTGCAATTTGTATGACTAAACAAACTATTCCAATGCATCCAGGTGAGTACATTTACACTAGGAATGACCCTCTTTTGCAGCCAAACATGCAGAATCGCTCTGAGCTACATTCAACTGACATAATCCCTTAAGAGTCACAAGTGCAAAATGGTTGCAAACTTCAACATATTGTTACTCAAATACCGTGATGCTTAGAATCTTCTCATCTAAGCCTATGGGTTCATGTTGGGTCCCTTTACAATAACCTCTTTTGGTTTTCGCTATCTCAGAGGCCTTTTCCCATGGTGGAAAATTTTCACTTGGGGGAAAAAGTTGTCAAATGCAAGTAGCTGAAAGTTGCAAAGTGGTGCAACTTTTATTTTGAAAATTTGTGACCAAATAGACTATTCCAATTCCTCTAGATGGGTACATTTATGCTAGGCATGGTCCTCTTTTTCACCAAAAAATGTTGAATCTATTTGAGCTACATTCAACTAGCTAAATCCCTTAAAATCCCAAAGTGCAAAATGGTTGCAAACTTTAGCATGTTATTACTCAGACACCGTGATGCTTAGAAACTTCTCATCTAAGCCCATGGGATCACGTTCGGCCCCTCTACAATAATCTCTCTTAGTTTTTACTATCTCAGAGGCCTTTTCCTGTGGTGGCAAATTTTCTCTTGGAAAAAAAGTTATCAAATGTAAGTAGAACTTGAAAGTTACAAAGTGGTGCAACTTTCATTCTACAACTCGTGTGACCAAATGAACTATTTCGACGCATTTGGGTGCATACATTTATGCTAGGTATGGTCCTCTTTTGTACCCTAACATGCCAAATCACTCCAAGCTACATTCAACCGACATAATCCCTTAAGAGTCTGAAGTACAAAATAGTTGTAATCTTTAGCATGTTGTTACTCAGACATCGTGATTCTTAGAAACTTCTCGTATGAGGCTATGAGATCGTGTTGGGCCCCTCTACAATAACCTCTCTCAATTTTCACTATCTCATAGGTGTTTTCGCATAGTGATGACTTTTTTCTTAGGGAAAAAGTTGTCAAATGCAAGTAGTACAAAGTTGCAAAATGGTGCAACTTTCGTTCTACAACTTTTGTGACCAAATGAACTGTTCCAACCTATCCAGGTGGGTACGTTTACGCTAGGCATGGTCTTCTTTCACATGAAAACACGTTGAATCGCTACGAGCTACGTTCAACTGGCTAAATCCCTTAAGATTCCAAACTACAGTTGTTGTCACTGAATAGTGCACCCTTGATGAGATGCAAAACTAAACCTAATAGTGAAACATTGGATCCAGATATTCAATATACATGATGTATGGTTTGATGTCATATGCTAATTTTTGCACGAAGAAAAACCATGAGACCATAGCTTGTTGCTTACCATTATGTTGATTTCCGCGTGAAGAAAAACCATGAGACCATAGATAAGGCAATGCATTGTTTGAAAAAAAGTCTCAAATAAATGTGGTATCATGGTGATGGAATGGCATGATGAATTCCAAGACAAGAAAATTGCTATGGATTGTCATGGCATTCCATCACCATGAGACCACATTTCTTTGAGACAAATTTTCAACCAGCTCAGTGCCTTGTCTATGTTATTGCTTACTATTATGCTTTGATGGATTTTTTCCAAGCATCCATAGCTTGTTTGAAATCACTTGTTTTAGGCTTTTATCCATAGCAGCAAGGTAGTGAACTATTTGATAAAATGATTTGGTAGACATGTATGAAAAATGTGGTAGCATAGACAAGGCAATGAACTTTTTAAAAAAATATCAAAGAAATGTGGTCTCATGGTGTGATGGAATGCCATGACAAGAAAATTGCTATAGATTGTCATGGAATTTCATCACCACGAGACCACATTTCTTTGAGGCATTTTTTCAACCAGTTCACTACCTTGTCTATGCTACTGCTTACTATTATGCTTTGATAGATTTGTTCCAAGCATCCATCGCTTGTCTGAAATCACTTGTTGTAGGCTCTTAGCCATAGTAGCAAGGCAGTGAACTGTTTAATAAAATTCTTTGGTATACATGTATGAAAAATGTGGTAGCATAGACAAGGTAGTAAATTGTTTGAAAAAATGCCTCAAAGAAATGTGGTCTCATGGTGATGGAATTCCATGACAATCCAAGGAATTTTCTTGTCATGGCATTCCATCACCATGAGACCACATTTCTTTGAGGCATTTTTTCAAATAGTTCATTGCCTTGTCTATGCTATTTCTTACTATTACGCTTTGATAGATTTTTTCCAAGCATCCATAGCTTGTTTGAAAGCACCTATTTTAGAATTTTAGCCATAGTAGCTAGGCAGTGAATTGATTGATAAAATGATTTGGTAGATGTGTATGAAAAATGTGGTAGCATAGGCAAGGCAGTGAACTGTTTGAAAAAAATTCCTCAAAGAAATGTGGTCTCATGGTGATGGAATGCGATGACAAGCACATTGAGACCACATTTCTTTGAGGCATTTTTTCGAACAACTCACTACCTTGTTTATGATATTGCTTATTATTATGCTTTGATATATTTTTTCCAAGCATCCATAGCTTGTTTGGAAGCACTTGTTTTAGGATTTTAGCCATAGCAGCAAGGTTGTGAACTGTTTGATAAAATGCTTTGGTAAACATGTACGAAAAATGTGGCAGCATAGACAAGGAAATGAATTGTTTGAAAAAATTCCTCAAAGAAACGTGGTCTCATGGTCATGGATGCCATGAAAATCCATAACAATTTTCTTGTCATGGAATTCCATCACCATGAGACCACATTTCTTTGAGGCATTTTCTTCAAGGAGTTCATTGCCTTGTCTATGCTATTACTTGCTATTATGCTTTGCTATATTTTTTCCAAGCATCTATAGCTTGTTCGAAAGCACATATTTTATGGTTTTAGCCATAGCGGAAAGGAAATGAATTGTTTGATATAATGCTTTGATAGACATGTATGAAAAATGTGGTAGCATAGAAAAGGCAGTGAACTCTTTGAAAAATGCCTCAAAAAAATGAGGTTTCATGGTGATTGAATGCCATGACAATCAAAAGCAATTTGATTGTGATGGCATTCCATCACCATGAGACCACATTTCTTTGAGGCATCTTTTCAAATAGTTCACTGCCTTGTCTATGGCTTGTCATGGCATTCCATCACCACATTTGTTTGATGCATTTTTTCAAATAGTTCACTGCCTTGTCTATGCTATTGCTTACTATTATGCTTTTGATAGATTTTTTCCAAGCATCCATAGCTTGTTCAAAAGCACTTGTTTTAGGATTTTAGCCATAGCAACAAGGCAGTGAGCTATTTGAAAAAATGCTTTGGTAGACATGTATCAAAAATGTGGTAACATAGACAAGGAAGTGAACTATTTGAAAAAATGCCTCAAAGAAATTTGGTCTCATAGAATGCCATGATAAGAAAATGTAATTGGTAGCTGCTCCTCTTATTAGTTAATGCAATGTGAAGTAATTAAATAACTACTTAGGTTGACTTTGTTAAAAACTATATTGTAATTGAAATTTTGTCATCAGCATCTAGTTATTAGTTATGCAATGTGAAGTAATGCTTTGAGTTTGAAAGATGTGCAATGTAATCAACGATATGAATATAAATTGCAAAAATCTATTTTTACAATTCATTAATTAAAATATTTATTTTATTTTCTCTCTATCTCCATGCTATGGAAATACCTTTCAATTTCAAAAAAAATAGTTTTTATCTCTTGTTCTACAATTTTTTACATTTTTTTAAATTTTATTTTTTCCATATTTTTTTCGATTTTTTCAAAAACTCTTATACTTTTGGTTTGCCGATTTTATCCCCAAAAGATTTTTGCTACTATGCATTGGAAGCATGAAGCATACACATGAATACACGTAATATATGTGAAGTATACACATGAATAAGTGAAGCATACATGTGAATAAGTGAGTCACAAGTAATTGAAGCATTGCAAAGGATACAAACCACTATGAATGGAGCTTATTTACACAATATGCATTAGATGGGGCTTATTGAGAAATCGACAGTAATTAATTAAGCATTAGATGTAAACAAAATCCATGCCTACAACATTCAAGCATACAATATACACAATACACATGATAACATCATTCAAGAATGGAAGTAGCAAAATAAGATTTTCTTTAATCAAAAAGTCGTAAGGCTATACAATGATATATATTAATAAAAGTATATACAATATATCCAAAAAATCCATACAGGCTTAGTACAAAAGATCCATATGGACATAAAATGTCATGTATATATGGATAGTAAAAAAAAAAAATGTTCCAAAATGCCACATAGGCATACAACAAACGACCCAACTACATAGTCATTTCCCTCTAGGGGAAGGAAAAAGATCTTGTGCTTCCTTCGAAATTCAATTGGATGGAGTGCTTGTTGGTTCTCTTGTCTTTTGAACATGCTCACTAGACCTCCTCTCGAGACTCCTCTGGAGCTGCACCTAATACAATAAAAACTATAGATGTTAATACATAGAAATTAAATTATGGAATGACATAATAAAATATAGTCACTTACCGCATACAAATAGTCATCATGCACATTTACAACATTACCACGTCCAAAATCTAGAGTGATACCCACCTATAGCAACCATAAAGATAGAAATTAAACTACATAAAAGTATCATGAAAATTTTCTATAATAGACCATAAAAGAGAAAATCTAATGTCAAATTGACTAATCTGTTGCATACCTCTCTCAATGGATTAGAATTGTCTATTGTTGTAGCAACTCCATGGTTCATCATGCCACCAACATCACCAAGGTTGTCTGATGTCAAAAACTACAAATGAAATAACATATCTAACAGTAATATAAAGAAGTTCAAGTAGTCCCTTTATAACTGTCATAAATGAAAGAGTAAATGGTTGGCCTCGGTTGAGACTACAATATAGTGCTTATAGATCACAAAATGGTGAAAGTACTAAGTCCACTAGGATAGTCCAAACTCTGCCAAATGCCAAATTTTAGTTCTTATTGAGAATCATATTGCATATGTTGATGAACTATTGTTAATGAGGGCATTCTGTCAACATAATGATAATGCCACAATGAATTTCACATTAATGAAGTGAGGATTACTATGTTACTAGCAACTTTCAAATGGATAATGGAACATACGATGAATTAGGATGTGTCTAGGGTTTTACTATAGCACATGAAGTTGGTTGTTGAGGTGTGCAGTAGTAGTGGAGAAGACAAATTTGGTCAATAATGAGTGGAAGGAAAGATTTCTTCTAACGGTGTATAGGATAAAATTTGGATGGAGGTGCTATAGCATAGAAGGGATAAAGAGACAAGACCAATAGGGGATAATGGAACATATGGTAAAATAATAGAGGGTACAATGGGATGGGAGTCGAATGCGATAATGGAACATGCAATGGACTAGAATAGATTAATGGAATGGCCTAGGATTGGATAACAAAATATAGTGTGAACTAATAGAGGTTAATGGGATGGGATTAGAAGGGAATAAAGGAACATAGGGTGAATTAGGGAAAGATAGTGGGACAAGACCAAGAGCGGATAATGGAACATAAGGTGAAATAAGAGAGGGTAATGGGATGGGAATAGAAGGGGTTCATGGAACATAGGATGGACTAGTATAGATTGATGTGATGGGATAGGATGGGATAGAAAAATATAGGGTGGACAATTAGAGGTTAATGGGATGTGATTATTAGGGAATAATGCAACATAGGGTGAATTAGGAGGTGTCTAGGGTTTGACTATAGTACATGAAGTGTGAACTTGACCTATTTGTAGTAATAATAGAGAATAGTTATCTAGAATAAAATGTGGGTAAAGATGGTATAACATAGAATGGATAAAGGAATATAGGGTGGAACATAGGGGTTCATGGAACATCTAGGATGAAATAATAATGGGTACAATAAGATGGGAGTAGAAGGGCATGATGACACATAGGATGGACTAAAAGATATTAGTGGGATGGGCTAGGAGGGGATCATGGAAAATAGGGTGAACTATTAAATGTTAATGGGATGGGATTAGGAAGGAATAAAGGAACAAAAAGTGAATTAGGAGAAGATAATGTGACACGATCAAAGAATACACATGCAATGTTTGTGTTTGTCATCAATTTTTTAGATTTTTATACACAAAATTATGAAAACTAGCTAACATTGTTTTACAACACCATTAATGAATAAAGGTTACCTGAGTGTAAGTTGTTTGAGGAAATGAATTGTGAGGTGTGGAGGTCAAAGGTCCAGTAGGAAATTGTTTGACATCCAAAGCATGTTATGAGACAAACATTCAAATATAACATTCAACTGTTCAAATGAAATAATAATATCTTTAATACTAGTTGCATACCTATGGACTCAACATCAAGAACACAAAAGGGTCTGTAGGAATGGAGCATGTCTCATGAACACTCTGACCCTAAAATTTCATCATATCAAAATTCTACAAATTTAGTTATCTTAAATTTCAAAATATAATTTAATAAACAAAATTAAATGAACTTGCTGAATTTTACCTAAGTATCAATGTCATTTGTGTTATTCAACAATTCATCTATCATAGCCATCACATTTGTAACTGATGTAGGCTATGTAGCTACATCACAAGCACTTTGATAATCATACATGCAAACAACATCGCAAGCGCCACAATGGTGGGGTGGAGCTCAGGTCCTACACATCTCCTCCACATCAAGCTCTACGAGAGGCCTTGCACACTATACAATGGTCTGGGTGAGCAAGCTAATAGACTCCAATGTGTCCACCTCTACACTTTCCTTAACAATGGAAGGAATGGTGACATGCTCTGTGATGGGTTTTTCCAAGGGTCTCGGTGCCAATTGTGGATTACGTCGTGCAACAGGTCTATCATGTGTAGAGCCCCCACCTCTACCCTGAAAGTCTAAGATGTCAAAATAATTTGGCAAATCTTATTGAGGAAAAACTCACAATAGAGTTTCCTCAAAAAGTATTGTGGTACCTCATGGTTATTGCATGTAGGTTGGTAATATACCATCCACCACCGCTCCCAAAATTTATTTTTAATTAATTCATGGTGGCACCAATGAATGGTGGATCTCCTGTATGCATGAGACAAAGGTGTGTTATTTCTCGAGTCTATAAATAGGGCACACAAGTCCACTTTGCTATTTTTTTGTTTTTTCACATTTGTATATGACAAACCACTAGCATAAAATTGTCTCATCTCGTGCCTCTTATTTGACCAAAAGTTTATTTTCTTGCTCATTTCTCCTACATGAGATACAACTGACTTCAATGATTCAGCAATCCCTCTTCTATAAGGGTGGGTTTTGACATTCTTGGTTGATATTCCAATTAATTATTCAATGTCTCTTTTATTTTTTTCAAATTTGATTTAGGATATTGTCTTGTGTTCCTTGAGGATTCCTATGAATTGATGGAGGGTTTTTCAGGTTGTTCTTGTATAGGAGGCTCTTCGTGAGGGGGTGATTGTGAATTCTCAATGTTTGGAGGTGGAGAATCATTCCCTAAGAATTAGAACAAATTCTTATTATAAAAACCTATTTCAATCTACATTCTAAATCAAATTTGAAATAAAAACAATAAAAATACATACCTCTTCGCAATCTTCGACCTCTTTGACATGTTGGAGGCATCCTCATGAAGAATTGCAAGCTAAGTGCAAAAAATGGATGAGATTTGGCGAGCACGAGTTGCAGAGCTCAAATCCTTCAAATCCTTGTGAAGAATTGCAAGATAAGTGCAAAAAATGGATGAATTGCAGAGCGCGAGGTGCACTTACCCTAATAAATCAACCTAACCATAACTTTGGAAATCTACCACAACCATGGATTCTAATAGGAGATAAACTTGAGAATAGTGAGATTGCTTAGGCATGATGTTGCACATGGCATGATATTTTTTGAATATATGAATATTGATAGATCAATGAGTATGTGTTAGGAAAGTGTTAGGATTGTGTGATATGTAATTGTAATCTAAATTTTATTATTTTATGTGTCTCCAACAATATTGGAATAGGTACTTGTACACCCATGTTGTTGAGAGATATTATTATTTTATTATTATTCTCCATGTTGACTTGGAATATTAGTTATAATGATATTTAGGAAGGAGGTAGAGTTGGCAACGGTTGTTACAATGCTATTTATGGAAAATTCCTCAATTTGGGCATGAAAATCAAGTAGTGAAGAATTTTGTGTGTTTTTGGTGGGTCTCATATAAGTTAGGTGGTGAATTTGGATCCCTATCTTGGAATATGATCCATTATGGAGGAGTTACAAATCAAATATTTCATCTATTACTAGTACAAAGGTTATTCTTTATGTGCACGGCTCATTGGAAGTAACCTTTTCTATTCTAAAAAAATCCTCTTCATTTTGTATGCATATATTTTTTATTTTACCATGTTTTGATGTTATATTATTTTGGGAAACCATTTTTGGTATTCCTCTTCTCATTTCTCTATAGATTGAAGGCATGAGATAGTATTTTCATCATGTTATTTCATAGGTACATAGTTGCTACTAGAATACTATTAGATTGAATGGAATTAGAGTGTCATAAATTTATTATATTCTTGAATCTGATCATTACATTCTTGAGCCTCTCTTTGATGGTCAATTTTTTCTTAAAATAATTTATCCATCTATATCTAGTGGGCGGGTGCAAAAAGTTGGGGGACCAAAAGGTGGCTAAATTTTGTTAAAAAAATTGAAAGGCTATAACACGAGCACTTTATAACATGCTCGCGTTATGGCTTTGTGTGACCAAGCCTAAGGGTCAATCACATTGAGCCTATAACATGCTCATGTTATGGCTTGGTGTGACCGAGCCTAAGGCTCGGTCACATCGAGCCTATAACATGCTCGCATTATGGCTTGGTGTGACCGAGTCTAAGGCTTGATCACATTGAGCCTATAACACACTTGCATTATGGTTTGGTGTGACCGATCCTAGGCTCAGTCACATTGAGCCTATAACACGCTTGTGTTATGGCTTGGTGTGACTGAGCCTATAACGCACTCACGTTATAATGTGAGCACGTTATAGCTTATTAAAACAAAAAAAAAAACAAAAAAAAATCATTTTATTTTCATTGTGTGTTTTCTTGCTCATGGCCAACAAACCCTAATATTGCATGCTCATGTTTTGGAAACATAAAAAACTTTCAATTTCTTCATCGAATCTTTGCAATTTCATTGTTGAGATGCCACCACATTGACAGGCAGGTCAAATAAGTAAGCTCATTGTTTGTTTTTTGTTGTGAATTTGTTATTAAATAGGTAAATTTAGGTTGTTTTTATGTTCATTTATTTGGTTTGTAGGAGATGATAATCAACCTCAAAATCCTTATTCTCATGAACAAGCACATGAACAAAATCCTCAACAACTACAACAACAAACTCCCCCAACAATTCCTCAACATACTCTTGGTACTCAAGAAAATTTAATGGGGCAAATAGAAAACAACGAAAGCATATTGAAGGGTTAATCATGAGGTTGAATGATCTTGTAAGTTCAACCTTGGAAAGAAGCACACTTGAAAATTCACTTCAAGCCATGTTAACACATGTAGACGCAATTAGAAAACAATTAAATGGTTGGGCGGATAAGAGGTAGGAGTGTAGGAATTTTTATGCAGATAAATTATCATATAAAGAAGTAAAAGATGAAAAAATTACAAAATATGATTTGTGCTCATTATTCACTGAACCACACACAAATCAAACTCTTGACCTTAATAGCAAGAGGTTTCCTATCCATTGGTGCCACCACCAAGGGATTAGGAACAATTTTTGGGATAGGTAGTGGATGGTTTTTGACCATCCACCATGCAACAATAATGAGGTCCCCAATATTTCTTGAGGAAACTCTACTATGATTTCATCCTCAACAAAATCCCCAACTATTTTGATATGAGGGAATTTCAGGGGAGAGGTGGAGGGTCGGCATAGGATAAACCAGGTGCATGTCATGATCCTTAGTGGCAAGGGAGATGAGCACTTGCTAGGCCGACACATAAGCACATTGTTATCCCTTCTATTGTGAAGGAGAGTGCTGAGGTGCACACTTTGTAGTCTATTAGCTCTTTGACCCAAAGTATCATCCAATGTGCCAATCCTGCAATACAACACCATCTAGGGGAGAGTTTGAGGGGTAGAATTCCACCCCATTCATGTCAGGTTTGTGGTTTGGCCTGTACATATGACCCCATAGTTAGTCAGGAGGATGGTGTACAAGATACGTCTGCAGTTGTGGAGATTGCGATGGCAGATGCATTTTGAATGAGGCTTTTGGCGTTGATACTCAGGTAAATGTTAGCATGTTCATTGAGTTGAATTTAATAACTTTCAATTTTGAAATCCAAGATTAACTAGTTTAGTTTAATGATTGTAATAAAATTTCAAGGTCACAGTGTTGATACTAGATACACAGGCCCTCCACCTATTTTTTACTCCACTACATCTACCAATGAGGTATGTAACTAGTAAACAATTATAACTATTACATGTGAATATAATTTTTATATGAATGGTATTATAATATCTCATTTTGGATGTTGAATAGGATAATATTGGAGGTTTCACGGGAACACCTCCTAGTGCCAGTGGAGTACAAACCTTCACACATGTAATAGAATAAAGAGTTTAAATAATTAATTGTATTTAATAGATTTGTGTAGTTTATATTCATATCGTTGATTACATTGCATTGCACATCTTTCAAACTCAAAGCATTACTTCACATTACATAACTAATAACTAGATGTTGATAGATGAGAAAATTTCAATTACAATATAGTTTTTTAGAAAGTCAACATAAGTAGTGATGCAATTACTTCACATAGCATAAGTAATAACTAGGAGCAACTACCAATTTCATTTTCTTGTTATGGCATTCCATCAGACCACTTTTTGTTGAGGCATTTTTTCAAATAGTTCACTAGCTTGTCTATGTTATGGATACTTGGAAAAAATCTATGAAAGAATAATAGTAAGAAATAGTATAGACAAGGCAATGAGTTGTTTGAAAAAATCCCTCATATAAATGTGGTCTCATGGTGATGTCCATCACCATGAGACCCAATTTCTTTGAGGTATTTTTTCAAACAGGTCATTGCCTTTTCTATGCTACCACATTTTCCATACATGTCTACCAAATCATTTTATCAAACAGTTTACTTCCTTGCTGCTATGGCTAAATGCCTAAAATAGGTGCTTTCCAACAAACTATGGATGCTTGGAAAAAATTAATCAAAGCATAATAGCAAGCAATATCATAGACAAGTTAGTGAGTAGTTTGAAAAAAATTCCTCGAAGAAATGTGGTCTCATGGTGATGGAATGCAAATAGTTCACTTCCTTGTTGCTATGGCTAAAAGCCTAAAACATGTGCTTTCCAAAAAACTATGGATGCTTGGAAAAAATATATCAAAGCATAATAGTAAGCAATAACATAGATAAGGTAGTGAGTAGTTTGAAAAAATTCCTCGAAGAAATGTGGTCTCATGGTGATGGAATACAAATAGTTCACTTCCTTGCTGCTATGGCTAAAAGCCTAAAACAGGTGCTTTCCAACAAACTATGGATGCTTGGAAAAAATATATCAAAGAATAATAGTAAGCAATAGCATAGACAAGGTAGTGAGTAGTTTAAAAAAAATCCTCAAAGAAATGTGGTCTCATGGTGATGAAATGCCATTCCATCACCATGAGACAACATTTCTTTGAGGCATTTTTTCAAACTACTCACCACCTTAAGAATAGAAACCAATCCTTTAGCCAAAATTCCCCTCCAAATCCTTTTCAAGGTCATCCTCATCCTCAATTACTAATCCATGGAAGCTTCCACCTCTTATTCCACTTGTTCATATCCCCACCCATCCCTCTTCATGTCATGATCACCCTCCATCTCATAACCAAGACCACACTATACCATCCACCCCATCCCAATATAATACCATAGAGAAGGCAACAAACTGTTTGAAAAAATGCCTCAAAGAAATGTGATCTCATGGTGATGGAATTCCATGACACATTTGTTTGTCATGTAATTCCATCACCATGAGACAACATTTCTTTGAGGCATTTTTTCAAATAGTTCACTGCCTTCTTTATGCTACCACATGTTTTGTACATGTCTACCAAATCATTTTATCAAACAGTTCACCACCTTGCTGCTATGGATAAAAGCCTAAAACAAGTGCTTTCAAACAAGCTATGGATAGGTAAAATAGTAAGCATGATAGTAAGAAATATATAGTTTAATAAGTGCTCAAAAAAACATTCATTAGATCATACATTGTAAGCCATGATGTGCATCACTATTGTAGTTTTTGTGATTGAATAATTTGTTGTTTTGTTTTCATATTTTGCAAGCAGAAACACCTCTAGATGTTCATAGGGTAATGGAGCTTGGTGTTTCTTTTCATATAGACTCCTCGATGCCTCTCATGAGGGTATGAGGCAGATTTCTAAATTTCAATTTACATTCGTTGTTATAGATGTTAATTAGTGACAAATCAAACGATTATTGATTCGTAGTTTAATTTCTCTTTGGATGGTTTCTATAGGGCTTCAACACCCCACAGCATGGGAATGCGAATATTTCCCTTGAGGAGATTGATCATATAGTGGCAGTAAGCGATTATTTTGTTAAATATATTATTTTTTATAATGTAATTTCTATATATTAATGTCTTTACTTGTTATTGTAACAAATATGGCTTGACCATGAACCAAACCTTAGGAGGAGCACCAGGAGCACTTCTTGGCCTCAGAGTAAATGAGTCACATACTTTCACCATCCGACCGACAAGCAAAGGGATAGAGTTTATTTCGAGAACCTGAAGGGAAGTGACTTTTGATTCTAGGGCCCTTTGTTGTATGCCTATATGGAATTTTTGGACATATCTTGTATTGCATATATTTGACATTGTATTCCTATATGGAATTCTTGTAAGCCTATATGGCTATTTTTTATATATTTTATACTTATATCGACATATATTGATGTATTCCTACATGGCTATTTGGTTAATACAAATATTTTTTTATTGATGGTGTCCATATTTACATTATAAATCCACAGTTCAATAGATATGAGTTACGTGTATTCCAATGTATACTTTGTGACTTACATGTTTTCATGCATATACCTTGTATTCATGCATATACTTTGTATTAATATGTATACTATGTATTCATGTGTATACTTCAAGGCTTATGTGTATTTGAGTACTTATGCTTCACTTATTCACATGTATGTTTCACTTATTCACGTGTATACTTATTAATTGGTTAGCCCTAGCATTGCTCATTGTTGTCCTTAATGGTTTGTCTTGAGTATTTATTGATTGATGTTAAACAACTTCAATATTTCCAAAAATGATTCACCAATGATTTATCATTTACTTATGTGTTAATTCAATATGGAATCCAAGGAAGAATTTAAAAGGGATAAAGCTACGAGGAGATGGAAGATAGATATTTATAGTGTAACATATTGTACCTTCTCTATACAAACCTCTAATGGCTCTTGTATGCTTTGCTATTCTATTTTCTACTTTTCATATCTCATTTTCATAGGTGGATCATCACTTCTCACAATTTTTTTCCTTCTCCTATTCTAGGTCCTCACCTCCGCTTGTGGTATTCCACCTACTAAGATTCAAAGGAGTCATTATTTTTCCCCTTAGTTTTCTTGGGTGATTTTATTATTTCTTGGCTGGTTACAATGTATTTGATAGTTAATTTTGTGGAGATAGAACCTCTCATTCTTTGCACTAGGAAATTTTAGGTAGATTCCTCTTCAATAAAACTATAGTTAATTGTTTCTTTTATTTTCTTTAAAATACTCATTGGAATGGGGTCAGGATACTTTTAAATGAAATGTATGGTTTAGTAGATGCATAGGTTAAGAATTTTTCTAGCAAAAAATCTACCTATGTAATTAGCTACTTGATTTAGAAAATTGGAGGTTTTTATTTTTACTCCTTTTTCGTCACCAAATAATATTATTGTTATTTCACTTACTTGGATTTGAGGCTTTTTTAGAGTGAAGAGGTAGGATTGAAATGATCCTTCTCATATATTTCATCCCATTTATTACCCAAGGAAAAGTGACTTGTTTTGTCTACCATGTGTCCAACTTCTTGCCATTGCTATAATTGAGGATGATTGTACAAGATTTTAAGAGTCATGTAGCCTTCTCATTTGTGATTAGAGTCGTAATAGGAATAAGAAAGTTACCTAAATACTAATATTAATAATAATCAATTCAAGGTAAGTATGAGATCCACATGTAGTAATTGGATCATAACCCATTCGAGAACAAAAAGGTTTAGGCTTTCCTCAACTATTTTGACACCTAGGTGTTTTACCTCTTTCATGCAATCATATGCTATTGGTGTGGAAAAATTAGACTTATCAACTATCATGTGAATCTTTCTCTTTTTCTTTGTTTTGCATGCCATCATAAGGGATCAAGCCGGCTAAACGTAGCTTGAAGTGATTGGGTGTGTTTGGGTGTGAAATATGACCATTCCTAGCATAAACATACCCATCCAAACATGTTGGAACAATTTGTTTGGTCATACGAGTTTAGAATGAAAGTTGCACCACTTTGCAGCTTTACATTGCTTGCATTTGACAACTGTTTCTTCAACTAAAAAGTCATCACCATGGGAAAATGCCTCCGAGATAGAAAAAATAAAGATATTTTATTATAAAGGGTCCCAACATGATCTTGTAGCCTCAAACATAGAGTTTGTAAACATCACAATTTTCAAGTTATAGCTCGTCAAAGATTGCAACCATTTTGCACTTTGGACTCTTAAGGGATCAAGCCAATTGAACATAGCTCAGAGTGATTGGGCATGTTTGTGTGAAAAATAGGACCATGTATAGCATAAACATACCCATCCAAATGTGTTGGAATGGTCTATTTAGTCGTACGAGTTGTAGAACGAAATTTGCACCACTTTGAAACTTTACACTACTTACATTTGACAACTTTTTCCTCAACTAAAAATTTGTTAGGATAGGAGAAAACCCCTGAAATAGAAAAAATGAGAGGTTATTGTAGATGGTCCCAACATGATCTTGTAGCCTCAGATGAATATTTTGTAAGCATCATGGTTTCTAAGTTATAGCCCATCAAAGATTGCATCCATTCAACACTTTGGACTCTTAAGGGATCGAGTCAATTGAATGTAGCTCAAAGTGATTGGGCATGTTTGGGTGTGAAATAGGACCATTCCTAGCATAAACGTTTCCAGTCAGATGTTTTGAAACAGTCTGTTTGGTTGTATGAGTTGCAGAACGAAAGTTGCATCACTTTGCAACTTTACATTTCTTGCATTTGACAACTTTTTCCTCAATTGAAAAATCATCACCATGGGAAAATTCCTTTGAGATAGAAAAAAATGAGATATGTTATTGTAGAGGGGCCCAATACGATCATGTAGCCTCAAACAGAGAGTTTGTAAGCATCATGTTTTCTAAGTTATAGTCCATCAAAGATTGAAGTTATTTTGCACTTTGGACTATTAAGGGATCAAACTAGTTAAATGTAGGTCAGAGTGATTGGGAATGTTTGGGTGCAAAAAAAGACCATTTATAGCGTAAATGTACCCATCCAGATGTGTTGGAACAGTCTGTTTGGTCGTACGAGTTGCAGAAAAAAAGTTGCACCACTTTGCAACTTTACACTACTTGCATTTGATAAAAATTTTCTCAAACAAAAGTTCGCCACCACGGGAAAATTCCTCCACAATAGAAAAAACTAAGAGAGGTTATTGTAGAGGAGCCCAACGTGATCCCGTAGCCTCAAACAGAGAGTTTGTAAGCATCACAATTTCTGAGTTTTAGCTTTTCAATGATTACAACTATTTTGCACTTTGGAATTTTAAGGGATCAAACCAGTTGAATGTAGTTCAGAGTGATTGGGCAAGTTTGGGTGTGAAAGAGGACCATTCCTAATGTAAATGTACCCATCTGAATGTGTTGGAGTAGTCTATTTGTTCGTACGAGTTACAAAATGAAAGTTGCACCACTTTGCAACTTTACACTACTTGCATCTGACAACTTTTTCTTCAACTAAAAAGTCATCACCAAGGGAAAACACCTTTGAGATAGAAAAAATAGAGAGAGGTTATTGTAGAGGGGCCCAACATAATCCCATAGCCTCATATGAAGAGTTTGTAAGCATCACAATTTTGAAGTTATATCTCGTCAAAGATTGCATCCATTTTGCACTTTGGACTCTAGGGATCGAGCCAGTTGAACATAGCACGAAGTGATTGGGAATGTTTGCGTGCAAAAGAGAACCATGCCTAACATAAATGTACCGATCTAGATGTGTTGGAATATTTTTTTTGGTCATACGAGTTGTTGAATAAAAGTTGCACCATTTTGCAACTTTACATTGCTTGCATTTGATAACTTTTTCCTCAACTAAAAAGTTGTCACCACAAGAAAATGCCTCCAAGATAGCAAAAAATGAGATAGGCTATTATAGAGGGGCCCAATGAGATCTTGTATCCTTAAATAGAGAGATTTTAAGCATTGCAGTTTCTTATTTATAGTCCATCAAAGATTGCAACCATTTTGCACTTTGAACTCTTAAGAGATCGAGTCAGTTGAACGTAGTTCGAAGTGATTCAGTGTGAAGGGCTAAAAACTCATAACCTATAGGGTGCTTAAGGATTCTTGATATCACATGCAAATGTACATCAACCTTGAAAAAATTCCTTTAAACTTGAATATCAGAGAGCAACATCTTTTTTGAAGTCATGAGATTGTTGCCCCTTTTATGACTATGATGAGATTGCTGACCTTTTATGACTATGAATATCACATGGTCTATCATGAGATTTCTGCCCCATTTATGATTGTGATCATGCATAACTCATAAAAATTAATTGAATTCAAAGGTACTAACAATACTTATGAGGATGAGTAATACAATATAGGTTAGCTCTATGGATCACTCAAGGGTCCATTTAGTAAGGAGAAGTCAAAGGTAATCTTATGTAGAAATGTATGGTTAGTAGGATTTCTCCTAGTCAATGAACATGTCACCATAACTTCACAAGCTTTCCTCAGATCTACTTAACTCAACATATCCATATGTCACTAAGCCCAAGGTTGGCTCTCAAGCAACCATAAAAGTAGGAATCTATCATACTTGTACTTATGCATATAATCCAAGGGTGGGTACCTTGTATCACAAGTTCAAGCATACACATTATATATTGGGTGTTTTCAAACAAGAATCACATACAAAATTCATTAACAAACGAGTTTTCAAACAATAATCACATACAAAATTCATTAACAAGGATTGAAAGGATTTGAAACTAAGCTCAATATGACCACAAGAAACATTAATAAGCTCATGACATAATACAATGACATACCTAATACTATTACCAATGTACTATGAATGAAAACACTCAAAAATACTTACTAGACCTCAACTATCATGATTGAATGAAATATGAACCCCTACACCTCAATTGACATAATCTAATGTACCTATTGCACCTTTTGTTTGATATATCAACATGAAATCATACAAAATGAGGTATGAATCACCAACGAGATCATGATATGATTAGAAATAAACAAATAAGAATGAAGACATAATAAATCACATTTTTGAAGATAACAAAGCATGAAAAAAATTCTTAAAATATTTCCTATCTATAATGTTTGCAACTCTCCACTTCTTCAACACAATAGAATGGAAGAATAAGTAAATATCATAATAAAGACTTCAAGTTAAAGAAAATAAGAAGTAGAGCATTGACATAAGTAAAATTTACATGTGAAGGACACATAGCTTGGTCAACACTAGAATCAATTTGATATATCACCATGAAATTGGCAAGGTAGTGGGATGTTTGAAAAAATGGGGTCTCATGGTGATGTACATCAACATGAGACCCCATTTTTTCAAACAACCCACTACCTTTCCAATTTCATCGGATTGGAAAGCTAGTGGGCCACCCACTAGCTTTCCAATCCGATGAAATTGGAAAGGTAGTGGGTTGTTTGAAAAAATGGGTCCAAGAAATAGGATCTTATGGTGTTGTACCATGAGACCCCATCTCTTGGACCCATTTCTTCAAATAGCCCACTACCTTGCCAATTTCACCAAATTGGCAAGCTACTGGGTGAAATTGGAAAGGTAGTAGGTTGTTTGAAAAAATAGGTCCAAGAAATGGGGCCTCACGTACATCACCATGAGACCCCATTTCTTGGACCCATTTTTCAAACATCCCACTACCTTGCCAATTTCACTAGATTGGCAAGCTAGTTGGCCCACTAGAAACGAAAGGTCTAACTATCAACTAATCTTGATGTGCATACTCTAAATTTTAAGACGGATTAATGTGCATACTTACAAATTAATAAGAACCAATGTGCATAATTACAAATTAATCCAACAAACCATCTGGGTCTGCTCTACTCTTTATTGTGTCAAGTATTGCTTCATGATCAGACTCACGCACCTTCCACAAGGTCTTGTTTAGAGGTCTACCCCCATATTTGATCAAATGAATATTGGATTCCATGACAAGGTTCATGTAATGAAGAATCTTTCGATGTGTGTCAAATTCCTAAAACAGCCAAACATTAACACTCTTATGTGGGTACCTTCTAAGCCATGTTTCAACAACAACCAATGAGCCTATAGGGTATTTAATGTTTTCTCCATCTATAATTGGGGCCTCCAATTTATTTTTGGCCCCAACACAACAACACAAGTAATAATACATTCTATCTTTGTTGTCTTTATCTGCAATAACTGCATAAACATGCCCTACATTGATATGTGTAGCAAATTAGATGAAATTAGTCAACATTACAAATACACTACAAAGTAAGATAATAATAGAAATTTCAAAAACCATGCAAGTAGATATATTACCTGGCTGAACTAGATTTGATATGTGGTTAAAGTCAACTGATGATTCCATTTGTGTCAATTCCAATGCTGTCGAAGGTTGATACATGTGAAGTGGGCTAAGATAATCACCATTGGTCAACCCACTCCTTTGACTCTTACTCATTCCAAGCTTGAATTGTACATGAAGAAAAAAAGCATGCCATATTCCATGTATGGATACTCCATGAGCCTGCATTTGAGCTAAGGAAAGAGTGTAGCTCACTTGATCCTATCAGTGTACAAAAATTATCATATGGTGCAATGTTAGTATCATCTATCAACCAAAAAAATCTATGAACTGAAGACTTACCTTCATTACCTAGACCCATCGAAACATTACACCATTCAATGATTTATTTTGCATCTGTCAACTTTGCATTGTCTTTATACTTTAACTCTTCCCATGCTAATGCTCTTTTGACACATGCTCTTGCACCATCATGCTCCCCCTTTCCATGTTTGGCCTCACAAAATCTCCACATATGTTGAACACTTGTAATAGCATGCATCTTGCTCAACCAATAGAACATCCGCAAGTTTTTGAACTGTGTTGCATAGTTATCTGACCATATTATATTTGACTATATGTTATGCCCCTCCTAGCCAAATTATTGAAGAACAACTAAAAGCAACCTTGCATGAACTCTGGAAAATGTGTGTGATCATCACTAATGTAAAAGTGGTACTCCATCAATACCTTCATGTTATCCTCTATACTATTAGCTACATGAATGAATTCTATGTGCATAATTATAGAAACCTGTGTGGAGTTGTAATATTGTGACTGCACCTCATGACATGGCTATAGAGTGTAGTTCTCTAAAAATTTGACCATTGAAACTATACTTTCAACTAGAAAGGTTTCCTTGTATAACTTGAATTGCAAGTCCAACCATCGAGCTCTATGGGTATGCCTTACATACTCATACACTAAACTGTCATGAAATGTAGACATAAACTGATACACTGGAATCTTTTGAATAACCAAATCACACCTTTTTGTTTGATTACCATATTTTGTATTGTATGCCACTGTTTTATACTTGTCAAACTCTACTAGTTGCTTTCCAACTACATGTGTTCTTTCCATATGTTCACATATTGGAATTTTTTGCAAGCCACCGCAATGCTGACATGTGCCATCCAAGCATAGTTTCTTATAGAATATTTGGCCTTCCTTTCTTTCACTTAAAATTTCTAATAAGAAGTCTCTTGAAGATGTTGGTGGGGCATGTATGCTACAATATTTCAAAACATTGTTAGTATGCAAATCTAAACATATAGAATGATAATCATCATAATGGTTAGAAAATTCAATATGTAATCTACAATAACAAGTAGGGCATGTGTGATTTATATTGACATAAAAAGGTTTAAGCATTTCAATATATCTTTCACAAATTCAAATTTGAGGATAATCCTCTAGAAATTTATGACAAAATTATGTTTGATTTGTATCAAAAAAATGCTTTGGATGTGGCTCACGGTTTCGACTACCGATTCTCCTTCTTACCACATCTCTTTTATTCAAAGATGGCCTTGTGTTATTCTTCCAATAGTCTTCAATTAGTGATCTCAATGCTTCAACAACTACTTTATCTTTTTCATGGGAGTCTCCTCAAGAATGCCCATAATTTAGCAGAATTGGTGTCCTCAATTCTTTGGCACCTTTGAATGGTTCTTGATAGAGTTTTTCTATTAATTCTCAATTGTTGACTCGTCTTTCTAATGAAACGAGATTTCCTTGTTTGATAATTTACTGAAGTCAATGTAATGACATGTCGGGTGACATTACTATCTTTTGAGTGTGAGGTCTTACCCACACTCTCATAAGCATCCATTAGATTCTTCACAATTGTATTTTCACTTGAAGCATTCAATGTTCTCAACCCAAGAGTCTTCATGATGAAACTATACTTTATACCTCACATCATTTCAATAAATAGTTGACATCGTGTGGTCTCATTTAACTTTTCAAAGAACAATCTCCAAACCTTATTAGCACATCTTCTACAAGTGCATTGTGGAATCTTACCTTCAATTGGCTGAAAAATATTCTCATCAATATTAATAAAAAAACTTTTGCTTTCTATACAAAATTATAGGTGGTGCTCTCATAGGTACATTCATCTCAACATTAGGAATTTCATCAATATTTGAGTGAGATGACCTAGATCGCATAACTACGATCAAGGATGGAATAGATGACATACCTTGAGGTTAAGATGGGGATGATGGTGTACATTCTTCCTCAAATGTGAGCGATGATGTACTCTCAACTTGATATGCGGTAGATGGTGTCCCTCCATATTCACTTGCGGTAGGTGGTGTCCCTCCATATTCACTTGTGATAGATGGTGTCCCTTTGTATTCACTTGTGGTAGAGGGTGTGTCTCCAACTATGGTATTCAAATCTGTCTTAGCACGATAATTTCACATTCATTCCCTTTGTGCCACTGATGCCTTTTCTCTTTTTGATGGTTGAGGTTCCTCTTCAATTGTCATGTCTTCGTCGATCGTATCCAATTTATTCTTCTCATGATGTTCCCTCATCCATGTTGATTTCCTTACTTTATTAGTTTTGGACTCTTCATGTGTTGGTTTAATCCTTGTTCATTTCCTCTACATGACGAATAATTTTATCTATATCATGATAAAGAGATAAATATTAGTTCCTAAAAAATGAATCCATACAAATAAATGAAATATATGTCATTCAACCCTTCATACAATATACTTACAATCATCTTGTAGAAGATTATTTCTAGAATAGACAAAGCTGACATGATTTTTTGGATGGCATGACTTAAAGAAAAGTGGTCTAGTGGAATGCCGTGACTGTAAGTGTGACATAGATTTTTGGTAGCCACTTGCTTTCTAGCTCTCCTAGGTTTTTTCACCTAGAAGGAGAAAGATGGGCCAATAATGCTTATGTAACACTCAAATTAGGATGTGTGTTGTATGATATGAAGTAAATGAGCTTAACTAAATGCAATTGACCAATTTGAATAACTGAAAAGTGAATGCAAAAGTGTAATTACAACTATGTTTGAAAACACATTATGTATTGCTAAATGGATGAAATATGCAGAATAGAAAGAGATGGATGAAATCAGAGCACACCTAGGAAAAATGTGATGAATCTAGAATGTTTGGAATGTTGATTGATGATGTTCCTCAAGCCTGGCAGGAATCATTCACCATCAAGGGTGAATTAGTCCCTATTCTGGTGAAAACTTCTAGAAACCTGTTTCTAACTGTCGGGAGTTGAAATCTTAGAAAATCAATTTTCAAGCCTACAGGTGGGACTCATTCGCCATGGGTGGCGAATAATTCCACCTACAAAAATATAGAAAATAAAAGGAAGATTCTATGGAGTTAGATCTGTACTTCTGTCTCCTACAAATCTCTGCTTCTGAAACTATCAGATTCGGGTCTAAAAGTGACTTTTTGTTGATGATTTGACTTGAATGATGAAGAGATGACTTGAATAAATTTGCAACTTGATCTTCAATAATTATTAAGCTTCTAATAATCCTAAATCTACATACAAACAACACAAGAGGAGAAATTTTTGATTGTTAAGGCATGGGGGTTTTCCTTGGTCAAACCCTATTTAGGTAATTAAACCAAAGTGATGAAATAAAGTAATGAAACATGCAACAATGGAATTGATTACCTTGCCATGATGATTGATCTTGTAATTCTATAGCAATGCATGTAGAATCAGCCCTTGAATGCTTTAGAATGCTAAGTTGAAGATTTATAATGGAGAAACCCTAAGTTGTTGACTTGAGATAGAAAATAGAAGATGAATTCAATATGAGAGATACATGGATGAGTTGTTAGATGTTTTTTGGTGTAAAATAAGGATAAAAACACCTATTTATAGACAATTGTGCCTTAGTAACCATTCATACCTCATCACAGGCCGACATGGAGTGAAAATAAACTTTAAATTTCACTTTTTCTCACTCAAGGGTCAAAATGGGGGCCAGATAGGACTCATTATCCACACATGGAAAATGGGTCCCACAGGGGCCATTCTGACACCTAAGAAGCCAAGGAATCAGGGAATAAGGTTTAAATTGCAATCTTGTCAGGTGTTTGATCAATTAAAGCCTCAGGATGCACAATATGGGTTGATAGAGGACTATTAATGATAATGTAAATGTTGAATAGGGCTTGGGACACATAAATCAATGTGAAAGTGTGATTAAATACACCTTACAACACTAAAATTAGGTCCACATAGCCTAGAAGGGCACAAAAACCAATGTGAATGTGTAAATCACACTACAACACTAGTTTATCATTAAGTTTACATTAAGAACTTTCTAGATTGATGTAATAATGTTATTAAACACATTTTATAATGTTTAATTGGGAAGAAATAGATTAATTATGTCTAGAAAAGCATGAAATTCCATTACAAGACTTTACAACACCTTTACAAGATCTCATTAAAAGCATGTTATTTGATTTGCAAGGGTCCAAGACCTAGTGTGGATGCATAAAATACCTCACAACACTAGATTAGGGCCTCATTAAGTCCACTTAATCTCATGTCAAGCAAAGGGTCCAATTTTCTACGACACAGTAAGATAGGCACAAAATGGAAGCATTGACAAGGCATGTGAATTGTTTGAAAAAAATGTTTTGGTAGACATGTATGCAAAATGTGGTACCATAGACAAGCTAGTGAGCTCACTAGCTTGTGAATGCAATAGGATTGACAAGGTAGGGGTTTTTTTTGAAAAAATGCCTTATAGAAATGGGGTCTCATAGTGATGTACAACTCCCTACCTTGTCAATCCTACTGCATTGATAAGCTAGTGAGCACTAATCATCATCGTGAGACCCCATTTCTATGAGGCATTTTTTCAAATAGCCCACTACCTTGTCAATCCTACTACATTGACAAGCTAGTGAGCTCACTAGCTTGTCAAAGGTCACATGAATTTTTTGATGGAATTCCTTAAATAAATGTGGTCTCATGGCATTCCATGATTGCAAGATAGGCACAAAATGGAAGCATGGACAAGGCATGTGAATTTTTTGATAAAAATGTTTTGGTAGAAATGTATAAAAAATGTGGTACCATAGACAGGCTAGTTAGCTCACTAGCTTGTCAATGTGGTAGGATTGACAAGGTAGTGGGATATTTGAAAAAATGCCTCATAGAAATGGGGTCTCACGGTGATATAATGAGGCATTTTTTCAAATAGCTCACTACCTTGTCAATCCTACTGCATTGAAAAGATATTGAGGTCACTAGCTTGTCAAAGGTCACATGAATTTTTGGATGGAATGCCTTAAATAAATGTGGTCTCGTGGCATGCCATGATTGCAAGATAGGCAAAAAATGGAAGCATGGACAAGGCATGTGAATTGTTTGAAAAAAATGGTTTGGTAGACATGTATGAAAAATGTGGTACCATAGGCATGAAATGGAAGCATTGAAAAGGTAGTGGGTTGTTTGGAAGAATGCCTCATAGAAATCATGTCTCACGGTGATGTCCAAGGAAAAATAAGTTTATAGGAAAGTGTTACATCCCATGTACAACATAGAAAGAATAATTTGACCACCCTATAAAGGAAGTGGATTGGTCAAATCCAAAGGATTATTATATTTACAATAGAGCTATAAACATGGTGATTGGATCAATAAGATGGCTTACCCAATGTTGGAGCTACACCTTAAGGATCAAGAACAAAAGAATTAAACTAGAGAATCTTCAAGAACAAAAAAAACTATATAGAGAATGAAAAAGGATGAGAACACAAAGGAAGAACTTAAAAATAAAGTAGGGAAATTAACTTCATACTTACATCACCTAGTTGGCCCTATTGACTTAGTTGCACCTTTCCCCATGTTGCTAACTTAGCCTTGAATAAAGAGTCTTGAAATAGTGGAGAGAATGGTTTCAATCCCTTGTGGGTAGAGTAATCAAGGAAACATTAAAAATATATCACAACATTTGTGATGAGGTAAGTTTAGAAATAGAGATGAAAACCAAAATAGATTCAAATATCTATTAATGTGGGAGGAGTATATTCCAATTTTGTAGAGACATGTATGAAAATTTTGGTAGCATAGACAAGGAAATCAACTATTTGAAAAAATGCACATCACCATGAGACCACATTTCTTTGAGGAATTTATTCAAACAATTGATTTCCTTTTCTATGCTATTTGATAAAATGCTTTGGTATACATTGATAGGTCTAGAAATGGCTTAGTTTTACTTGTTTTTATACTCATTTTAAGATACTTTTAAACATATTCTCTAGACAATGTTTCTACATTATGTTATCCTTTTACATCCATTATGTAGACTTAAACCTTAATTATGATGATGAAACTATGATTATAATATAATAGTATTATATGGTTTATATGAATGAATGTGTGAAATGTTGATGGAATGCTATGAATTAATTGTGATAGTTATCCTCATGTACATGTTTTACGGAATTAACTTGTTTGCAGATAAAAAGAAACCATAGTGCAATAATTGCAGAGTGAACCTATAGCAGAAGGGATGATTGGACATCAAAGCATGGGAAGCTCTGGGTTAAGCTGAACATGGTGATCCTTGATCAGAGTCACTTAATGAAGATTGGGCATGCGTTATTATGACTAATTTAATAAAATGTTGAAGAAGAGGTCTCCTTTATCTATGGGATTTTTAAAAGTGGATTGTGTGTTTACATATTGTTCTATTTTGACAGAGTTCTAGTTTTGATAGGATTTCTCTTTCCTTTTCAGTTATAGGTTGAATAATTCAAATCTTGATTCCACGCTCTACTATCTGGGAGTGGAGTTAATGGTTTCAATTATTTGTTGATTTCAATAAATATTCTCTCAATTTGTATATAATTGTTGGTTGAATCCATGATGTAGTTAGTTGATTTTATCAGTTTTATGTTACCAGTTACTTTTTGTTTCAAGACATGAAAAATACTCCAAATGATTGAGTCCAATCTGTTGAAATTTTTTTTGTAATCTTTTACAATATGTAATGAATGGAGTTGATCTTATGGGATGCATAGAATCTATTAGTTAGATTGAGTTCAATTAAAGTGGGAATGGTTACTTGAGCATGCCACTCAAGGTATTGTTCTTCACTTCACCTTTCAGTTATTTATTTTTGTTAATATTTGTTATTAGTTTATCATTATTCATGAATTATATGCAAGTTAATTGAAATTTCATTTCTTGCTTATTATGAATGAATGTTTTTGAATATGCATGTAATGGTTATTAGTAACACTTCAGAGGATAGTTTAGCTAAGTTGTTAGTTTTTATAAAGCTTTCAGTTAATATGGTATTAATTTAATTGTAGCAGTTCAATTACAATCTTTGTTGTCGGAACCTGTAGCAACTAGTTTTGGTTTATGTTCTTATTGTTTTTCAGTTTTGTGAATTTCCAGCAATTAGAATAACTTAAGTAGGATAGTTTAGGTAGTTTTAAGTCCATGAAATCATATATAATGTTGCACCATCATAAGCTTACAAGTCTTGGATTAACAATTTAATGTAGTCTCAAGTGATGTAGAGTGGACTGTTAAGCTAGTTCAACCTCTAAATTAAGTAGATTGTACCAAGCTTACAATACATTAGCTTAGATTCTCCATTTTTGGTGTCATTTTTAGGGATGGTGCTATCTTCATAGACTATTTTTTGTAGTTTTTATAGTCAATTTCTCTTTTCAAGCATTAGGACTATTAGATACCATCTTTTTCAACACCATATATATACTAACATTGTTCAAGACCACTAAATCTAAAGCTATATTTCATGTATGTGGAGGTTGAGAGATTCCTTGGGTAGGTTCCTTCCCTCCACATGTTAGGAAGCTATTGCAGAAATTGGTGATCATAGTACTCAGAGTGAAGGTACAACTGAAGAAGACACTTCCTTCTCATCAACATCTAGCACACATACAAAAAGAACATGTATACCGCTCCATAGGTGTTGCAGCAGATGATGATGATGCCTAACCAACATTTGAGTTCCCTATCACTAACTAGCAAAGGACTACAGTGTTGAAGGACATTCCTCCTCTAGCCTTACCAATTTTCTATGGGTTAATGACTAAGGACCCAAATACATTCCTCTTTGAATTTGATGTCTTATGCAGAAGTTATGACTATACTTCATATGCACATAGGTTAAAGCTTTTTCCTGCCACTCTCAAAGATGCAGCTTTGAGATGGTTCATGGGATTAGGTAAAGATGTTGTTCCTAAATGGGACACCATGAAGACATTGTTTTTGGAGAAGTATCAGGACTACTATAGAGGAATCGATAGGAGGAAATAATATATATTTAGAATGACACAAAAGGATTATGAGCCCTTAGAAGATTATGTGGGAAGATTTCAATTTTCTCTAAAGAAAAACCCCTAGAACAAGTTGTCAGAAGAGTCTCTCAAGTTAGTCTTTTTTAGAGGAGTTAATGAAGACTATATGGATGCCTTGAACCTAATTGGACAAGGAGATATTTCTTAGCTACCATTTTTAGAAATTTGTAAGGCCTATAGGAATTATTCCAAGACCTTTAGAAAAAGGCTAAGATGAGATAAAACATCAATTCTTGGTAAATCATCTACAGGGGGTTCAAAAATAGAGCTAAGCAATTTGTTATCCAACATGAAGGAGGATATAATCAGTCATTTGGAAACTTAGTTGGATACTCTCCACATTAAGAAAAAGCAGGAGGAAGCCAAGGCTATGCTCACTAAATATTGTCCAAGCTATCGACAAAGAAAAGAAAATTGTAAATCAAAAGAGTGGCCAATATCCAGCAAGATAAAGTTGAGAAACCTAATTTCCAACCTATTGAGGGAGATGATGGTCAACTCTTTGATATAGCATAAAGGAGGCCATGGTAGCAGAGGAAAGTTATACCACAAGATCCTCTTAGCTTTAATTCATCCTTTCCTATTGGGAATCAAAAAAAAATTGCTTGGAACTCTCAACCCTAGCAAGTAAACCAAAACCAGTGGCAGAACCCTCAACAGTGGCCACAAGCCCATCCAAAATGGAACCAACAACCAAATCCTTATCCACAACAAAATTTTGAGGGTTCCAATTACAATCCACAATGGCCAACCCAGCAAAATCAATGATAGCCTCAGTGGCATAAATATTAGCAATGACAACAATAGAATATGAACTACCACAACCCATGCTCCCTCCTCCACAATAGCAACAAGCTCTAATGGCTTGATTGAACCTTGGATCCTAGCCACCCAAGCAACAAAAAATACCTACCCAACCTACACCTAACCCTAACACTAAGCCTGTTCAACATGCTTATACTAATGAAGCTATGCAATACCCCATAAGTGATGTCCACCTTAGATCAAGGAAACAACTTATTGGACCTTCATCCCCCCAAATTACAAAAATGGAGGATGAGAAACCTACAGTTGAGGCTTCTGATAAACCATCTTTGGAACCTAAGCTAAATCAGGTACACCAAACTACTTCAAATCCTAAGCCACATTTTCCTAAACACCTAGATATACAAAAGCATCAAACACATGCTGAGACAGACCTTTTAGGACAACTAAAAGATGTGAGCATCAAAATTCCACTTATCCAAGCTATCAAATACATCCCTATCTATACCAAAATTGTAAGGGATCTATGTCTTAAGAAACAATGCAAGAAATGAAAGGATCCAAAGATAGTTCATGTCTTGGGAAATCTTGTAGACTTCATGTTAGGGAATATTACAGCCCCTGAGTATATAGATCTTGGTAGTCCAGTTATGGATGTTGAGATTAATGGGACCCTCATTAACAATACTTTGATAGACTTGGGGGCAGCCATCAATTTCATGACAAAAGAAACAATGCAGTTGCTTTAGTTGGTCAACCTCGGGCCCATACAAACTATTTTATAGTTAGCTGATAGGTCCACAGTCAAGCTTGAGGGGATTATTGAAAACCTAGTCATTGCATTGGATTCTTGGGAGTACCCTACTGACTTCATAGTGTTACAACCTAAAGTCAACCATGTCAGTTACCCACTCATCCTAGGAAGGCCTTGGTTAGCTACAACCAATGCATTTATAGGTTGTAGGTCTGGTACAAATAACTTGGTTCTTTATCCACCATCCCAACCATATGCAAACTTGGAACACACCATTTGGACCACTTTGAGTGAGGAGGAGGATAATTATTCTTTGTAGACACTAATGACTATTGAATGCACCCCCTTCTTGGATGAATATGAGCTCATTTCTCACATAATCCAAAATGATTGTGGCAGGATCCCACAACAATAGGATTGCCTCATATGCCTACAATACCCCTTGCAAAGTATCATACCCAAAAATTGTATAGAAGAGATATCATAGCTATTTCATTCGTTACTACCTCAACAATGTTTTCCCATTATACCAAGCCTTGATCTCTCATCAGTTCAAGAATCATCAAAGGAGTTATAAATCATGCTAGGAAGGATGTTAAATATCAATAATTCCTTGACAAAGGAGCACCAGAATTCTCTGCAAATAGTGCTACAGGCACACTCAGTCGCATATGCATGGGATTACCATGATATGAAAGGCATAGATCTTGATTTATGTATGAACATGATTTATATTCATGATGGCTATAGACCCATTAGGAAACCACATAGGCGCATGAATCCTACTCTCAAATAAATAGTAAAAGTTGAGCTACAAAAGCTCCTTGATGAAATATTTATCTATCCAATATCAAATAGTGAATGGGTCTCACCCTTGGTAATTGTTCCCAAGAAAGTTGGGAAATGGAGAGTTTATGTAGATTATAGGGAATTGAATACAACCACTAGGAAAGATCACTTTCCTCTTCCCTTCATTGATCAGGTACTTGATTATCTAGCTAGGAAGAAGTGCTTCTCATTTCTTGATGGTTTTAGTGGTTATAACCAGATTAAAATTGCTCCAGGGGACTAGGAAAATGCTACATTTACATGTCCTTGGGGGACTTATGCTTACTTTTTTCTACCCTTTGGCTTATGCAATGCTCCAACTACCTTTCAAAGAGTAGTACTCAGTGTATTTTCTGATTATGGACATAACTACATGGAGATCTACATGGATGACTTCACCACTTATGGTGAAAGTTATGAGGAAGCTCTCAATAACCTAGAAAAAGTGTTATAAAGGTGTAAGGAACACAACCTATCACTTAGCAATGAGAAGTGTTTTATGATGATGACATTAGGATTTGTGTTGGGACACTTTATATCTAGTGAAGGAATTCAGGTTGACCCACACAAGATAGAGATAATATGTATGTTACCTATTCCTCAGAAACAAAGGGATATTAGGAGCTTCCTTGGTCATGTAGGCTACTACAAACAAATTATCAAAGATTTTAGTAAGATTCCTACACCACTGCTTGTCTTGTTGAGTAAGGACATTGAATTCGAATGGACCTCTGAGTGTCAACACTCCTTTGATGAACTAAAGAAAGCAACTCAAGAACCAATGTTAAGAGGGCCTAATTGGACTCTCCATTTCACATACATGTTGATGCTTTAGATTTTACAATTGGAGCATTCTTGGGTTAGAAGGATGGAAACAAGGAGTATGCAATTTATTATATTATAAAGAATCTCCAAGGAGAAAAGTTAAACTATACAATAACAAAAAAATAGATGCTTGTTCTGGTCTATACTATTAATAAATTCATACAGTATATTACTGGATATCCAGTATTTTTTCATACAAATCACACAACAATCAAGTATTTGATGAACAAGCCAGTAGTTGGAGGGAGATTGGTAACATGGCTACTTCTCTTAGAGTAGTTTGACATTACCATAGTAGATAAACCTGGTAAAGCAAATGTAGTGGCAGATTTACTATTAATATTTCCAACATAATCAACTATAGGAATGGTGGATGATTCATTCCTAGATGAACACTTGTTTTCTTTGCAAGTACAATTACCCTGGTATGCAAATATTGCTAATTATTTAGTCAAAGTGAAGATTCCACTACATTTTTCACCAAGGGAGAAAAGATAGTTGGTTCATAAATGTTTTCTATTGGAAAATATGCCTCAATCTCATAGGCTGAAATCTCTAAGAAAGCACAGTCACTGTGACATTCCTATTGTCTAGCCGGCTGGCAGTTTACCTTGTGTTTTTCTCATGTCGATGTGACTTTGCTCTTGTCTTGCCAAAGGACCCAATCGATGTGACTTATGGCCTTCATTGTAATGCTTTGCCAAGTGGAATGTCTTGGCGACAAAAGGGTTTGTTATTGGGCTTCGGGGAGACTCATGGCGACTTGGAGTCTTCGGGATAACAAAAGGTTTCGATAGGAATTAATGGCGATCGGGAGAAGTCTCACCGATAAGAAGGTTCGGGGTGACTTGAACTCTCAGGAAGATCTCTTGGCGACTAAGGAATGTCTCACTAATGGTATACTCTCAGGCTAACTCAAGGGTTTCGGTGAGAAGTCTCAGCAATAATAGGAAGTCTTGCTGATATTGACATGACCTTCACTCTGTCTGGCTGATGAAGAACTCGGTATGAATTTTTCCTATTGGCATGAAGTCTCAATGATGAAGGATTTTCTTGGTGACAATGTGACACTCGAAGACATTGGGGAGACTTACAACAACTGGAGTCATCGGTATAACTCGTTTGCTTCGATATGAAGTCTTAGCGATGGAGGGTTGTCTCACCGAATGGTTATACTTTTTGAGACTTCGGTGTAACACATAAGGCTTCGATATGAGGTCTTGACGAATGTGGAAAGTTTCACCGATAGCACGTGGAGTCATCAATTTGGTGTGACTCTTAGCAAACAGTGGTTTCGGGATAACATGGAAACCTCGACAAGAAGTCTTTTCGAAGGTTGATTCTCTCACCGACAGTGGAACACATTGGTATGACTTGAAGGCTTTGCTATAAAGTCTTGGTGATGGAATTTGTCTCACCAATGGTGTGGGATGTGTTCGGTATGACTCCTAGCAAATGGTGGTTTTCAAGATAACTTTAAGGCTTTGCTATGAAGTCTTGGCGAAAGCGATATCTCTGGCCGACGGGATAGACTCAAGGTGAGTTGGAACTTGCAGGGTGATGTCTTGGTGAAGGGTGTTTGTCTTGTTGATGGAATCCTGACTTCGGTGTAACTCTTGGTGACCGTTGTTCAAAGATTGGTATAACATGAAGAGCTCCATGTGAGGTCTTGGCGAAAGACAAATGTCTTGTTGATTGTCGAGTCCTTCGGTGAAACTTGGGGAGACTCTTTCAAATAGATGGATGTCGATACAATGGGTTTCGGTATGACTTGAAAGATCGATGTGATCTCCTAGCGATAGCGATAGTCTCACCGAAGTGGACGTTGAGGTCGATGCAACTTGTAAGCTTGGTGGAATCTCTTGCCGATGGAGACAACTCTTGGCGACAACGTGTAAACGGGTCTTGTGGCATCAGGGAGACACTTCTTGTGTCTCACCAACATGTGACACAAGTTGATCGTTGTTGACCGAGTAAAGACTATCCAATGTGGTGTGATGTGGACCAATCCGAGACAGTAGAATGTGAACCAGTTGTTGTGAGACTGTTGCGACCGAAACTGTGTGGAAGGGAAAAATATACCCGAGGAAATGGAAACATCTTTGACAATAATGATGTTGAGCTGGAGATTGTGATCCGACAGTTAGAAGATGAGAACGAATGCATATATGAAAGCATCGGACATTCTAAAAGGGGCTGATGAGTTAAGGAGTTGAAGAGCCGAGAGCCAATGAGAGAGAAATAGTTAGGACCAAGTGGCTGGCCGAAAGGCCGAGGCCATGAGGTCGAAGTAGAGAAAGAGAGAAGTAGATTTGTGCTAGAATCTCTCTTGATCATGAATGCCAAGGTTGATCTCTCATGTTTGAGTTTACTACCAGTTGTTTCCAGAATGAACGAGATGAATCTCTAAAGAGGCTATGAGCCTAAATTTGTATTGTAACAATTATGTTGCTGAATAATACAATGGCTCAATCTTTGGAGTGTGGGGTTTTTTATCTGAAAGGATTTTCCCCACGTAAATCTTTGTGTTCTAATTTATGTCTTATCTTTCGTTTGTATTGATTTTGTTTCTAGAATCTGTCATTGCTTGTTGTTGAATTTACATGTGATTCTCTCAGAAGGATTAATGTGGAAATTAACTTTGTCTGCTTCCACTTTAGGACATAGTTGTATGTGTCTTTGAGGTAATCTAATCAAAAAGAAAGTTACCGAAGGCACTACTGTATGGAGTTTTCACTAGATGCGCTCCATGATTTCCTTACAAGTGGTATCAGAACCTTCTTCTGGTTGATGGTTCTGGATATTTCTCCTATGAAGATTTCTTAGCTTGATTGGCTAGAAGAAATATGGAGGAATGGACTGATGGATTGATCCTTTGATGAGTGAAAGCCTTGTGGTATTCTAAGACAGCATGCAGCTTGAAGGATAGTCAAGATGGAAAATGGAGTTGATCATGTTGTGATATGTTTCTCTTGGCTAGTAGAGGTTTAACCTTGGAGTATGAGGTGGATTTCTATGCTTCATGGTTGTGTATCAGTAAAGCTTTCATATTGGTGTCTATGTGATAGGCTCCTAGGTGATATGAAGAAGCCTAGGTTGTTTCTCAACCATGGAAGAGAGTGCTTATGCTAGGTAGTGGCTCTTGGTGTTGGAAGGCATGGTTTCCTATCAAGCTCAAATACTTAAAGGCTATGAAGCTAATCATTAGATGATTTGCAAACTTCTGAAATATCCTTTCTCTTTCTCGGATGCATGTACAAGTTGGTGGTTCAAACTTGGCCTGTAAGGGGCCTGGATGTCCTGAACTACTATTTTCTTTTGAAGGATGTTTTGTACTTGCATGGCTCTGTGGTTTTGCAGGTTTTACATGGTTAAGCAAAACTTGTGACCATGTGGAGTTGTTGCTAAGCTATTCTCTAGACACTAGCCTTTTGGGGTGTTATTGGATGAGATAGATGCAGTTCTGCATGCATGCTTGGTGCATGGCTTGAGGAGGTATGACTTCTTCTCTGCATGGGAGTGTTGGTACGTGATTTGTCACTCAGCATTCTTATGGTGGTTCTTGTGGGTTCCTTGATTATGGTGCTCGTTGTGGACATATTTGGAAAGTTAGATCTGGTGTGATCTGGTGATTGAGTCATGTCGTCTACATGGTTATTCTCTTTAATATCTCAGTGTTGCAACTTCTAATGCAATGATGGGTTTCCACATTTCTGTTGAATGGATCTACGGGTTGTGCAATGTTGTGGGATGTCTGTACCTACATGTTTGCTATGAGACAACTCAGAAGTGGACTGTCTATATCCGCAAGGTTGATTCATTGTTGGTACAAACTTGTTAGCTGGCCTTATCTGTGGTCACTTGTGCATTGGTGTGGTGCTTTGAGATGAGAGGATGGATACTATTGAGTACCTGAATAGTTAGTTACGGGAACCTGTAGTAGGTGGTCATGATGCTTGGAGAGCTCAAGTGTCACATTTCAGTGGGAGCTCTAGCAGTGACTATGGGCTCATCACATGGTGGTGAATGGTCTTCTTAGTGTTGCAGATGTTTCTTGGGATCCTGTTGCTGCAGAATGGTTCTTTCGCATTTGCATGGATGTTACTTGAAGATTTGAAACATCTTGGAAGATGCTTGGAGTTTTTGGCTAAGGTGTTGGTGGTTCTTGACAGGTTATGTTGGTTTTGAGTCTCTCTGCTTTATGTCATGGTATACTCTTTGTGCACTAGATTTTTGGCATTGTGCATTGTACTTGAGACAATGGAGAAGTCACTTGAAGCATGGAATCTCCTATGGGGATGTGTAGATCATGATGTCATGAGAAGTTCCTAATTCAAATGATTGGAGCTTTGACAGTGGTCTGGTAATTTTTGTGTATTGAGTACTTTGTTTATTTGCTTGATACTTCATGATTATGCAGTAATGCAGATGAAGTTTAACATGAGATGATCGGTTGCTAGTACTCATGGACACATGAAGAATAAGGTGAGGCTATTTTTCTCTTATGAGAGAAGTGTTGCTCCTTGTTACTCTTGTTGAAGTTTTTAGCAGAAATTCCAAGAAGCCTACACCTTGGTTGAACGTGAGTTCAATAAGAGACCTGTGAGGAGATTTCTCTTGGATTAGTCATGATGACTTGCATATCTTGAAAGGAGTATTCTCGTTCCCACTCTTGGTCTACTTGGCAGTTTATCTGAAAGGTATTTGGCTCATTATATCTTTCAGATGTGTTTAATGTTTACTTTCATGATATGGATCTTGAATTACTATTTAATGGTTTTGGAGGATTCATAGTGGAAGTTGTATAGCTCTATTTTATCTCCTTGTTACTAATGAGGATTGGTAGGAGATGTTGTATGGGCTGATTTCCTAAAATGGGGAATGAACTAGCTTGATCTTCTTTGAAATGCTTACATCCATGTTGTTTTTAAAGATGGTTTGATCTTGGTGATTGAACGGATGGATGTTGTTAAGGATTTATTTTGGGATGTGAAGAAGATAATTCTTGACACAGCTAGCTGTTAGAAGTGTATGTAGGAGGATTTTCTATAAGAAGGTGATATGTAGAGTTTCTCTATGTGGCCATGAAGGCTTGTGGTGAGAGAAATGTTTCTTGTGACAGGTTGTTGCAGGTTGTGCATGTTATTATGGATATTTCCTTGGTACTACATGGCTACATTTTCTATATGTCATTATTGGTTGACTTGTGATGCCTTTGATCTTTTAGATTTGGATTACTCAGGTAGTGGGAGTTCATGTATGTGTCTTGTCTTCTTCAACTGGTTGACACTGGAACTTGTATTTGCTGTTAATGGATTGGCAGAAGTTTACTAATGATTATACCTTTAAGGTATGTGAGATTGGATGGTATAGCACAAGCTGTGGATGCTATTTTCAGTTGCGTGGGTTTATCAGTTGGATGGAAGCAGTCAGTCTGATTGATGTTCTAACTGGTGTTGTTTATCTTGTTTTTGGAGAATGACTTCACTGTTGTGTTCTGTTTAAAGCTTTGAAGCTAATATTTCTTTTGTATAGCATTTGAGCACAGTGAAGTGGTAGCATTATCTTGTTGATGGTATCACTGGGATCCTTTTGCTTGTGTTCATTGGAATGGTGCTTATTCACCTTGGCGATGTATCTTTCTTCCACACGTGGAAGATGACAAGATTGTTGCTTGAATGGTGGACATTTTGGATGTTGGAGAATAATTCTTGATAGAGCATGAGAGCATGTTTAAGGTCTATGTGGTTTCCTGAAAGGCTGTGATCAGTTGCTTTATTGGACAGTGAGTTGCAGTTGGATGCCTGGTCTTTGTTGCAGATTGTCTAATGAACTGTTATATGTGGAATCATGTTGATTGGGTGTCTTGAGTATTGCAGGGTTTGAACTGGTGGAGCTAGTGTGATCTTAGTTCCTGGTTGCTTTGGAGGTGCCTGTGTGATCTTCGTCAAGGGGGAGATTGTTGTAAAATATGCCTCAATCTCATAGGCTGAAATCTCTAAGAAAGCACAGTCGCTGTGACATTCTTGTTGTCTGGCCGACTGGCAGTTTACCTTGTGTTTTTCTCATGTCGTTGTGACTTTTCTCTTGTCTTGCCGAAGGATCCTATCACTGTGACTTACGGCTTTCGATGTAACACTTTGCTGAGTGGAATGTCTCAACGACATAAGGGTTTGTTATTAGGCTTCGGGGAGACTCATGGTGATTTGGAGTCTTCGGGATAACAAAAGGTTTCAGAAAGAAGTCATGGCGACTAGGAGAAGTCTCACCAATAAGAAGGTTTTGGGTGACTTGAACTCTTGGGAAGATCTCTTGGCAACTGAGGAATGTCTCACCGATGGTATACTCTCAGGCTAACTCAAGGGTTTTGGTGAGAAGTCTTGGCAACGATAGGAAGTCTTGCCGATATCGACATGACCTTCGGTCTGTCTGGCCGATGAAGAAATCAGTATGACTTGTTCCTATCGGCATGAAGTCTCAGCGATGAAGGATTGTCTTGGAGACAATGTGACACTCGAAGACATCAGGGAGACTTATAGTGACTAGAGTCATTGGTATAACCCGTTTGCTTCGATATGAAGTCTTAGCAATGGAGGGTTGTCTCGCCGAATGGTTATACTTTGTGAGACTTCAGTGTAACACATAAGGCTTCGGTATGAGGTCTTGAAAAATGTGGAAATTTTCGTCGACAGCACATGGGGTCATTGGTTCGGTGTGACTCTTGGCGAATAGTGATTTCAGGATAACATGGAAACCTCGGTAAGAAGTCTTGCCGAAGGTTGATTCTCTTGCCGACAGTGGAACACATCGGTATGACTTGAAGGCTTTGCTATGAAGTCTTGGCAATGGGCGTTTGTCTCACCGATGGTGTGGGATGTGTTCGGTATGACTCCTGGTGAATGGTGGTTTTTGGGATAACTTTAAGGCTTCACTATGAAGTTTTGGTGAAAGTGATATGTCTGGCCGATAGGATAGACTAGCAATGACTTGGAACTTGTGAGGTGATGTCTTAGCGAAGGGTGTTTGTCTTGCCGATGGAATCCTGACTTCGGTGTAACTCTTGGCGACTATTGTTTAGAGATCGGTATAACATGAAGAGCTCCATGTGAGGTCTTGGCGAAAGACGAATGTCTTGCCGATTGTCAAGTCCTTCAGTGAAACTTGGGGAGACTCTTGTTGATAGATGGATGCCGATACAATGGGTTTCGGTATGACTTGAAGGCTCAATGTGATCTCTTGGCGATAGTGATAGTCTCACCGAAGTGCATGCTGAGGTCGATGCAACTTGTAAGCTCAGTGGCATCTCTTGCCGATGGAGACAACTCTTGGTGACAATGTGTAAACGGGTCTTATGGCATCGGGGAGACACTTCTTGTGTCTCACCGACATGTGACACAAGTTGATTGTTGTTGACCGAGTAAATACTATCTGACGTGAGGCGATGTGGACCAATCCGAGAAAGCAGAATGTGAACCGGTTGTTGTGAGACCATTGCGACCAAAATTGTGTGGAAGGGAAAAATATACATGAGGAAATGGAAACATCTTTGACAATAATGATGTTGAGCTAGAGATTGTGATCCGACAGTTAGAAGATGAGAACGAATGCATATACGAATGCATTGGACGTTCTAAAAGGGGCTGATAAGTTAAGGAGATGAAGAGCCGAGAGCTAGTGAGAGAGAAATAGTTAGGACCAAGTGGCTGGCTGAAAGGCTGAGGCCATGAGGTTGAAGCAGAGAAAGAGAGAAGTAGAGTTGTGCTGGAATCTTTCTTGATTGTGAATGCAAAGGTTGATCTCTCATGTTTGAGTTTGCTACCAGTTGTTTCCAGAATGAACAAGATGAATCTCTGAAGAGGCTATGAGCCTGAATTTGTATTGTAACTATTTTGTTGCTGAATAATACAATGGCTCGATCTTTGGAGTGTGGGGTTTTTTATCCTAGAGGATTTTCCCCACGTAAATATTTATGTTCTGATTTCTGTCTTATCTTTCGTCTGTGTTGATTCTATTTCTAGAATCTATCATTGCTTGCTGTTGAATTTACATGTGATTTTCTCAGAAGGATTAATGTGGAAATTAACTTTGTTTGTTTCTACTTAAGGACATAGTTGTATGTGTCTTTGAGGTAATCTAATCGAAAAGAAATTTATTGAAGGCACTATTGTATGGAGTTTTCACTAGATGCACTCCATGATTTCCTTACACTTTCCATACTCTTGGATATCTGGTTATTTGTTTTATTTAGGGCCTGATAACATCGTGAGAAGATACATAAGGGAAGATGAGATCTTTTACATCATAAAGGCATGCCATGATGAGCCATGTGGAGGTCATTTTGCAATAAAGAGAACTACTTTAATATCATCACAACTAGCTATTATTGGTCTACTCTACATAAAGATGTTAAATACACCAGAAGTTGTAATAGGTGTCAAAGAATGGGAAGGCCAACAAAGAGTGATGAGATTCCCTTACAACTTGAGTTAACATTGGAACCTTTTGACAAATGGGTTTTAGAATTCATTAGGACAATCTCTCCTACATCGAACAACAAGGAATATATCCTTGTTTGCACTAATTACTTTATAAAATGGGTAGAAGTTAAGGCCCTACAATTTTCCAAAGATGGTAATGTGACTAAGTTCTTATATGAAGATATTTTTACTAGGTATGGAGTACCTAGAGAAATAGTCACTGATCAAGGGCCCCAATTTACATTTGACTTGATTGCCAAGTTGGTTGACGAATACCAAAGAAGACATAAGAAATCAACACCCTATCATCCACAAGCTAATGGTCAATTGGAAGTAAAAAATAGGGAGATAGAAAGTATTCTCACCAAGAAATTATAGCTGCATAGGAAATATTAGGTTTCAAGATTACCTTAAGCAGTTTGGGCATATAGAACTACATGGAAAACAACCACTAGATTTACACCCTATGAGTTAGTCTATGGAAAGACAGCAGTCCTTCCTATTAAATTTGAATATAAAACATTGAGGACAATAGTAGAGTTGGGAATGGATTTAACAGAAGCACATAAGGAAAGGATTCATTCTTTAAATGGGTTGGATGAGATAAGAATGGAAGTAGTACACCATATAGAGGTAGTACAACATCAGTGGATGAAATGGCATGATCAGTACATTAAAACCAAAGAGTTCACTGTGGGAGATTGGACGCTATTATATGATTCAAGGTATAAATATTTCAAGGGAAAATTCCAGTCTAGATGGCTGGGCCTCTATGAAATTAGAAAAGCTTTCCCTAATGAGGCAATACAATTACACACCATTGATGCAGTCTGATTTTCACTTCTTGTTAATGGTCATAGACTAAAGTTATACAAGAAATCATTACAAATGGATGACTTCATTTTTTCATTGATCCAACAATATAGTGCTCTCAATGTACCTAAAACAAAATTTGATTCACAAAGTCCTACATCAGTAATACAGGATATACCTAGCATTTCTGGTGGCCCAGAGATTGGGTTACACAACTCAGTCCCTGAGCTTCCTTGGCACTATATTTTCATGTCTTTTTTTCACACAATAACACACTACACGCTATAATAATGTTCAATATATCTTTAGAGAGACCTATTATCAATTTTCACAAGGGTCCTACAGCTGAAGGGACCTATAGCTTCACACTGTCAACATTCAAAATGGGACCTGACATTGCAGGTACCTATAGCAACGTCTGGTAGCCAAAAAGAATATTCAACACATTTGGTGCCATATTTACTGCAAGTTCATTAATATTCATTTTAAATGTATTGACATATCATATCCATCATTTCACGTAAAATAAAGCGGCATAATACTTTTATTATCCACTTTCATTTCAACTACTTAAGCTATCAAATCGACAACTCATACTTTACCTTTTTGTCCCATCATATCCACTCGCCACCCACTCTTCGTTGTCTTTTAGTTAATATGTGTCACATCAAATCAACGAAAAAATATATTTTTTTCAGTTTTCACATGTGAAAATTGGTTATTTTCACAAGGCGGTACTTAAGGTATGTTGTTATGATTAACTTGGTTTTCTTTAAACTTTCATACACTTTTTCATATAATTCCATGAATGTGAAATATTATATCTTTAATTTCCATCATAAATTTATGCCACCTCCAAATCATCAACGTGAAGTGAGGTCACTCCACCAATTAAGTTGGGGGGAGGGTATGCCTTTCTCAGTATTTTCGCCAGTCCTTTCAAATTTTCCACCCACAACCAAATTTAATGAATACAATGACATGCAAAACCCTTAGTAATGTTTTATTTTTGCTGATATTTTTGCTACCATTTTCAAAATTACTAAAACTTGAAACCCTAAGAGCTTATAAGAACTTCAACTTAGTTAGACTGGAGTTGAATTTGAAAGGAAATTTGCAGTTGTAGTATGGTATAGTGTAATGATATGAGGAAGCAGAGGTTTTGAATTGGTAGAGTAGTTTGAAGGTGGTGGGAAGATTGAATTAAATTTCCATAGATGATTTTGGTATATTGAGCAGAGAAGAAAGAAAGTATGAGAGGGGATGTTATAAGACGAGAGCCAACGGCTCATCAAAAAAATTTGGAGGATGTGGCAGTCTTGCCTATGTTCACAAGGATTGGATGGATTGACTACTTTCTGAAGTTAACGAAATATAGTGATGATTTAATAAGGAGATTCACAAAAACCCTTCAATATGATGTAGTGGTAAAGGGACTTTCTATAGATGCTTCTAAAATTTCCATTGAATAGGTTATAGGTCTACCAAGGATAGGAGCAAAATTCCTAGCTTGGTCTAAGGTAGTTATAGCTTAAGAAGAATTCTACATAAGAGGAGAGGAATTGGATTCCTCATCACAAGGTATGAAAAGGCTTTCTCTCTACTAGTTGTGGGCAAGATGTGCCTCTTATATTATTAGATATATTACATGTGATGGTAGAAAAAACCTTTTGTATATGGCCCATTTCAAATTGTTAAGTCATCTTAGGCACAATAGGGTAGTAAATGTACCAAATTATCTTTACAACTTGTTGAAATGAATGGCCTCAGAATACCAAAAAAGGAAAAGTGATACTTCCCTCTCTCATCACTGCTTAGTTACCTTACTAATAGAAATAAGTCTAAGAATCCAATACCCACAAGTGAGGTGGGAGGATTTCAGGGCAAGAGAATGCAAAGACATTAATAAGTTGCTAGAAGTACCTATAGCACTTAAGGATGTTGAAAATCAAAATGAGCCCCAAAACGAGCCTGAAGAGGAAAACCCTCATGTTTCGCTTGTGGCCTCACCTACCTATAGCCAAAGTGAGCATGAAGAACCTATAGAACCAAAGTCTAGGTCTCCCATGAATGAGGAATTACCTTCTTCCTCTAAGTTATGAAAATCTAAAGGCCAGAGAAGCAATGCATCTACCTCCACTACACCCTCAAAACCAAAAGAAGATATTTCAAAGAAATAGAGGCGTACCCAAAAGTAGGAAAAGGAGGAAGTTACTAAAAAGAAAAAGAGTGTTAAAAAGGAAAGGAGGAAATTTGAAGAAGAAATATTAACACCTAGATGCTCCAGTAGGCTTAGGAAACAAAGTGTTGCAAAAGAAAATGTAGAAGAAAAACTTCAAGAAGAGCAGCATCAGGAGGAACAACCTCAAGGAAATGTCATGCATGTTGAAATTGACTCTGAATTGGAGGAGAATGTTCCTAATACTAAGAATATACTAGTGAATAGGAGATGGTATGTAGAGAGCACTTCTGATTTTGAATTAGAAGACATGTTTTATGCCAAAAAATTTTGGACAGAAACCTTCCCCACTCTTGGAGATTATGAAGAGACTAATGAGAAGTTTGAGAGTGCAGAGGAAGTTTACATTGAAGACAAGGATGTGAGGAAGGAACTCCAGGAAGCACTAGATATAATTAAACACCTAGAGGAATTAGTACAAAATTATGAGCAAAAGGAGAAAGAAAGAGAGATAAAAATGAAGGAGATGGAGGAAAAATTGTAGCTATATGGTCATGGCACTAAATTAGATGTGTTGGCACAATTGGTTGTTACTAAAATAGGGGATAAAGAATTGACAGTGCTGGATGAGAGACCTCCTCCTCTTAAAACTCTCGATTATCATACAACCTAATCACTTGGATATCAATTATGGAAAATAACTGATAAGTTTGTAAAGGAGAAGGGAAAATGGAGAAAGGAAGGGTAAAAATATGAACAGGAATTGGAAAAGAAGGATCTGGAACTAAATAAAACAACAATTCAGTTGGAGGACTAGATAGCAAACAAGGCTGCACAAATAGTAAGGTGTAGGCCTCCACCAAGAACTTATGCACTATTTTTACAAGAAAGGTTTTAATTTTTTTAGTTCAACAGATTAGTTAGCAAGCATTCAATTGGCATGAGTCAAACCTCTAAGTTTCTTGAATTTTTTGCCACATCTACACCTAAAGACTAGGATCAATTGTGTGAATTTTATTTGTACAACTATATGATACTTGATGAAACTAAATGGAACACTTTAGTCTTTTTGGGGGATATTTAGATCAGGGAACTTGCCTCTTATTGTAGGAATGAACAACTTAGGGGAGAGATTATAGAAGAATATGAAGAAAAAGAAAAATCTATTGCACTCCTAATCAGAAGAGAGGCTAAGGATCCAGATACAATAATTGATGAATGGATGAGACTCATTACACACAAGGGAGTAGGAAAGAAAATCATGAAGCTCAAGGAGTCAGACTATGACAGAATTAAAATGTTAGATGTGGGAGTAAGACAATAGTGTTTTAAGTATGTGTAGAATAGATGGAACAATTTGACACCAGAACTATAGAAGAAAGAGCCACATTCCATGAATAATTTCATTGCAATGCTTCAAAGGGCATGTCATTACATGACAGTTGGTATTAATCGGGGATTTCATTGGATGCCACTCACTTTTCATCCCCCTATTCTCCTTTATCTGATCCCACATTGGATAGGGGATAAAAGTGATGAATGTGAGAGGGTGGGAACAATTTGAATGAGGCGTCTTTTAGAACATCAAGGTTTTTATCTAAGGCAGAGTTAGGGTGTCAGCACAATTATGGACCTAAGATAAATTGCACAATAATATAATCAGAACCCCTAGTCTTTTGCTTGATGACAAGCAAAAAGCTAGTTGGGGGGAGTGATAGGTCTAGAAAATGGCTTAGTTTATGTTATTATTATACCTGTTTTAAGATACTTTTAAACATGTTCTCCAAACAATGTTTCTACATTATGCTATCCTTTTACATCCATTATGCAGACTTAAACCCTAATTATGATTATATTATAATATTATTATATGGTTTATATGAATGAATCTATGAAATGTTGACATAATGCTATGAGTTAATTGTGATAGTTATCCTCGTGTACATGTTTTGCGGAATTAACTCGCTTGCAGGTAAAAAGAAACCATAGTGCAACAATTATGGAGTGAACCTATAGTAGAAGGGATGATTGGACATCGAAGCAGGGGAAGATTTGGGTTAAGCTAAACATGGTGATCATTGATCAGAGGCACTTAATGAAGATTGGACGTGTGTTATTATGACCAGTTTAATAAAATGCTAAAGAAGAGGTCTCCTTTATCTATGGGATTTTGACAAGTGGATTGTGTGTTTACATACAATTATATTTTCACAAAGTTCTAGTTTTGATAAGATTTATTTCCTTTTCAGTTATAGGTTGAATATTTCAAATCTTGATTCCATGGTCTACTATCTGAGAGTAGAGTTAATGGTTTCAATTAGTTGTTGCTTTCAATAAAGATTCCCTCAATTTGTATATAACTGGTTGTTGAATCTGTGATGTAGTTAGTTGATTTTATCAGTTTTATGTTACCAGTTACTTTTTGTTTCAAGACATGAAAAATATTCCAAATGATTGAGTCAAATCTATGGAAATATTTTATGTAATCTCTTACAATATGCAATGAATGGAGTTGATCTTATGGGATGCATATAATCTATTAGTTAGGGTGAATTCAGTTAAATTGGGAACAATTACTTGAGCAGGCCACTCAAGGTATTATTCTTCACTTCACCTTTTAGTTATTTATTTATGTTAATACTTGTTATTAGTTTATCATTATTCATGAATTATATGCAAGTTAATTGAAATTTCATATCTTTCTTATTATGAATGAATGTTTGTGATTATGCATGTAATGGTTATTAGTAATACTCTGGAGGATAGTTTAGCCGAGTCATTAGGTTTTATAAAGCTTTTAGTTAATACAGTATTAATTTAATAGTAGCAATTCAGTTAGAGTCTTTGTTGTAGGAACCCATAGCAACTAGTTTTGGTTTATGTTCTTACTGTTTTGTAGTTCTGTGAATTTCTAGCAATTAGAATAACTTAAGTAGGAAGTTTAGGTAGTTTTAAGTCCATGAAGGTATATATAATGTTGCACCATCATAATCTTACAAGCCTTGGGTTGACAATTTAATGTATTCTCAAGCGATTTAGAGTGGACTGTTCAGCTAGTTCAACCTCTAAATTGAGTAGATTCTACCAAGTTTACAATACATTAGCTTAGACTCTACAAAAATGTATAGAAAATTTGTTAGCATAGACAAGGAAATCAACTACTTGGTAGAACTATTTGAAAAAATTTCTTAATGAGATATATCCTCGTGGACTAGAATGATTGCAGGATATGCAAAAAATGGATTTGTTGAAAAGGATTTAGAAAATTTCAATCATATGCAATTTATAGGTGTAAAACCAAATTCCACCACATTTTCCAACATCCCCCATGCCTATACCAAAATGAAAGCTTTGGAAAGGGGTATATGCACATTCATAAAAAAGGATTGAGAAATGATGTATTATATTACATACTTATAACTACTCTCATATATACGTGTATAAAAAATGTGGAAGAATACAGAAGGTAGGTCAATTGTTTAACAAAATGCCTCAAAGAGATGTGGTTTAAAAATGTAATTGGAAAGTGTAAAGAATTTTGTAGTTTAAAATGTGCCAAGAGGGGCTAAGGTTATAATGACAATAAAAAATGTTGAACATGGAATATACAAAATAACAAAATCAAAGCAAAGCAAAATTGAATTAAGGAAAATATAAAGAAAATGTGTAAAGACTTCGCATACTTACAAAATAGAGATTCAAATGGAGTTCTACCTAATTATGTAGCCTATGCTTCGTCTTGCATCAAACTCTTCAAAATTTTGAGTTTTTCAAAAGCTTGTTTCCCTTTCAATGTTCAATTGTATA